>JAUCNO010000663.1:15792665-15806100 GCA_032353835.1 Enteromius viviparus
ATTTTATTTTATTTTATTTTATTTTATTTTATTTTATTTTATTTTATTTTATTTTATTTTATTTTATTTTATTTAATGATTGTCATGAATAATTGATTAATGCAATTTGGCAAAAAAAAAAACATTACAAACATCAGAAAACCTTTATTAATTAGTTAACGTATTAACTAACATGAACAATGCATTTATAACACTGTTTATTTTAATCTTTGTTAATGTTAGTTAATGAAAATGCAGTTGTTAGCACAGTTCATTAGCTTGATTATGTGATTATAATAATGCATTAGTCAATGCTAAAATTAACATATGAATAATAAATGCTGTAGAAGTATTGTTCATTCTTTATGTTTACTGATGTTGTTAACTTAAGTATAACCAAAATATTATATACATGAAACCTTATGAAAGACTCTAAATTGACTTGTTCTCAAAATCATCCAAGGAACGTTTTGTAAAAAATTGTTAAAGAAAATAATTAACATTGCATATGCATATATATTTAAACAACTTACACTACCTATTTGCCTTTTTTTGATTCGATTTTTTTTTTTTTTTTTTAAGTTTCTTCATCTAATCAGAGAATATGAAGGGGATTCGTGATGCACTCGAGTGAAACAGCCTCTCTTCTCTCACCCTCGATGTACATGTAGAGTCTCTGAGGAGACAGCAGCGGGAACCGCACCGGCTCCAGGACCTCCACCACATGCTTCTTTCTCTGAGACACGTCATGGTGCAGCCAGTCCATAGCAGCTGTGAACACCTGATACTCGTCTTCGATCCGGAGCTCCTCACTGCGGAGCAGCTTCACCAGCTGATCTTTAGTCAAGCTTGAGAACTCTTCTGAAGTGCACACCTGAGTCCGGACACCACACAATACTGACAGTCATGAATATTTAGAGCCCAAATCACTGTTGCGGGCGATATTTATAATATTAAAATCTAACGTGTGTCCCGGCTCAATGCATTTACAAGGGACACACACAGAAACAGCATATTTGGGCTAATAATCTAAAAGTGCCAATATTGACAAGCTAAGTGGCGCAGTTTGAGCTAACTTTACATATAAGACATCAAGAGACATCATCTTTTAAAAAAAGAGGCATAATAGATCACCTTGCATGACGTTTTAATGATGCAAAGCTCTCTTATATCTCAAAAGATCAAGGCAAATTTTATTTCTCATACCATGACACACCTAATCACATGAATCAGGGTCTATAATAAACAAAACCTCAATGCTGGGAATACTTAAAACTGAAAACCCCGTCAGTGAACTCGCCTCTAGAAAGTGGACGTGGATGTAGTCTTCAGTGAACTGTAAGAGCTCCGTACAGGCGATCTGCTCCAAAAAGCGATAGATGCCCACACAGTTGGATGGGTCCATATGAGCCCGCAGGAACTCTCCACATATATCCACCACCTCACTCAACTGCAGCATGTCTGCAGCCACCATCAGCTCCTGCACGGTGTCCACCGTCACGTCAACAGAGCCTGTCAGGAGCAAGAGAACATCTTTGCCATTCACACATGCTTTTACATTATACTCATATATACATTGCAAAAAAGGCTTATCCTACTTAGTATCTTTGTTTCTAGAGAAAATATCTAATTTTATTTTAAATTAAAGGTGCTCTATGTGATCTTGCAAAACACTAGAGGTACAGGACGTACGCCAAAGCAGAAACACACTTCAGCCAACCAATCGCAGGAAGAGGTGGGGTTTAACACGCCCAAACAAACTTCGGTCAGCCAATCGGCAAAAAGAGGTGGGGTTTAACACGCTCAAACAAACTTCGGTCAGCAAATCTGAAAGAAGAGGTGGGGTTTAATGCGCGCAAACAAACTTCGGTCAGCCAATCTGAAAGAAGAGGTGGGGTTTAACGTGTGCAAACAAACTTCGGCCAGCCAATCGGCAAGAAGAGGTGGGGTTTAACGCCCGGAAACAAACTTCTGCCAGCCAATCGGCAAGAAGAGGTGGGGTTTAACGCGTGCAAACAAACTTCGGTCAGCCAATCGGAAAGAAGAGGTGGGGTTTAACGCGCTCAGACAAACTTCGGTCAGCCAATCGGCAAAAAGAGGTGGGGTTTAACACGCGCAAACAAACTTCGGTCAGCCAACTGGCAAGAAGATGCACCTCTTCTTGCCGGTTGTTTGGTCGAAGTTTGTTTTTGTTGTGGTACCCAAAGTGTTTCTTTTGGTATTGCAGCCTCTGTGTTGTCTTTCGAGACCGGGTTTTTTCCCTTGTGTATTCAGAGGGCAGACAGCAAGACGATTAAGGGGTGATGCATACGGTTTAAGATAAAAATTAAATCACATGTATGACACCTGCATACCAGTGTAAATAAATTCTAGGAGAATTTCAAAGACGTCGGCTTCCACTCCAACAATGCGAACCTCCTCCTCGCGGGCTTCGCTCATGGCTCCAGAGAACAGAGCCGCAAAATACGGACCGCTGGCAGCCAGCACCAGCTTATGGACCCCGAACACCCTTCCGCCCACCAGCAGACGCACATCGCAGAAGTCAGACTGCAGGCGCATTTTGTTCATCTGAGCGAGCAGGAGACCAGCGTGACGCTCTGAGGAGAACATCCCACGATTGCTCGCTGCTCCGACCTCAGCTTCAGAGCGCTGAGGGTGTGACAGAGACAGACCAGCGGAGGACATGATGATTCCAGCTGGACACCACAACAGTCCTCTTTCACCTAACAAACACACACACAGAGAGAGAAACATTTAATACTTCTACCAACGCACTTACTAAAGCGAGGAAATCCATTCACAGCTGAACTGAGAGAGCCTTTTTAACTGCAATTCAGTTGTATTTGAACGGAGATAGCACACAAGCAGAATGCAGAAACGCAATGCGAATTAGTATTTAAGGAAGATTTTGACTGTATTTGACTGCATGTTATAAATATTCTGGAACAAAATTGTTATTATCCTCATAAGCAAATTTTAACCCCAAAATTGAACATAAAGACAACCATATCTACATTCATTTAAGTTTTTCAAGATTTACATTTACGCTTAAAAGTTTACATACCCCTGGAAAATTATGCAAGATTTTAACAAAATAATAGGATTGTAAACACATCATGTTATTTTTTATTGTCCAGAATAAAAAAATTTCACATTTTATAAGTCAAGTAAAAACTGAATTTACACAAATGAACTAGTTGAAAAGTTTACCTTTGATTCTTAATGTTTTGTTATGTATTCAATCATTTACTATTTTTTGTTTGTTTTGTTTTCATTTTGTGATTTTGTTTGTTCTGAACAGTTCAGCTGCCTGCTCTTCTTCAGAAAATATTCCAGGTCCTGCACATTTTCCAGCATCCTCTACATATTATAACCACTTTCAGCTGTGACTGTATGATTTTGGACAAATGTGGGACAACACAGCTAATGTAAAAGGTTCAAACATTCACGGATGCTCAAGAAGGAAATACAGTGCGTAAAAGCCAGAGAGTAAACTTTTAAAATAGGACGGTGATGTGCACATTCTTATAATTTCTTTTTCTTTTCTTTTTTTCAGTTAAGTGCTGTCCTTATTAGATTTTTGGTAGTGCAAAAGTTATGTACCTATATAAACGTATGAGCAGAAATGGATTTGGTACAAAATGACACACACAAATGTAGTGGAAGTTTTGTAAGATTAAAGCTCATCTGAAGGCTGTAATGCTGTTGAATGAGCTGTTGTGGTTTGGGCTGGGCTGCTGCTGTAAATTGGTCACAGGAATAACCTGTCGGACCTGCAACCTTTCAGTTTCCAGCCCAGGCGTTTAACCACTATCCACAGCTCAAATAACGTCAGTTAGCATGGTCCCGGACTCCTGTGTGGACTGCAGTGTCTTCTCCATGTTTGACATCTCAAACATAGCCCAGTTCAAACCACAACAAACCGTGCACACAACTGAAACGCATGCCGAAAACTAAAAGCCCTGTTCAACATGCAAAACAGACATGAGAGCAGCGAGATTCAGCCTACTTACATTTTATTTTGGTTGTTTTCTCTTGTGTATTTATCCAAATGATCAAGGACTAACCCGCTTCCGCGTGAGCATCGAGTTTTCCTTCCTCCACAGCTCAGCCTGACAGACCTGACTAATCGATCAAATAGTATGAACGTAGATTTACACTTAAAATATAAAATTATATATTAAATCCAAGTAACATGGATATTCTTAAATATTCAAACATAGATAAGATGATAGGAAACTTGCCTAGGCCTAACGTGACTGTATGTCCTAGAGGCAGTACATGACCCTGGACTACAAAACCATCTGAAAGCTAAATAATTAAGCTTTTGATTGAAGCATGGTTTGTTGAGAGAGGACAATATTTGACAGAGATGACAGGGAAAAAATGTAAATATTAGGAAAATCACCTTTAAAGTTGTCGAAATGAAGTTCTTAGCTATGCATTTTACCAGGCTACTAAACAAAAATTAACTACTTCATGTGATTCCAGACAGACTGGATGATTTAGATCAGATCTCTGTGTGGAGCACTGGCTGCTATCAGACAATATCTCACTGCATTATTACAGTTAATGACTAAAATAACGTTTGGAAATGTGAACTAATATTTACAACTGACACGCTACAGCAAAAGATAGAAGTAACCCACTTAAAACCAGTTTTTGTTGTTGAAAATACTGGTGGCTAAACAGTTATTGTAGTATAATATTTGCTATAGTTTTTATAGTAATTTGTTAATTTTATTATAGGTGTTATGTTACCAGTTATAGAATTACCACAACAAATTAATCCAAGTAATTTACAATATGGTTCAAAACGCTATATTTATAAATTACTATAGTATTTTTTTCATGTTCAAACGGAGGTTTACTAGAAGCTGCATTGGTATCCAAAAGTTAAAGATCTCAAAAAAAAGCACACAGCATTACCAAACTCTGCTACTAATTTATAATGTACCTTGTCTGTTCCATTACGTCATTAATTGATCTTTACCTCACACATATCTATAGCCTATGTACAAGCTGCTACTACATATACTGTAAAACATTACTTTGGTGTAAAAAGGGCTCTCAGGTTTTGAAGACAGGCAAGAGTGACAGCCTGGTTACAAACTTCCTTTAAAATATCTTCCTTGGTTTTCAGCAACAAAGACAGAAAGGGGGTGAACTATTCCTTGTATTCTTGTAGCACAAGTTGAGCTCAGCAGGGTTTGGTGTGACTGAAATGGACGACTTGTTAGACTTGTTAGACTGAATCTCCTCCTGTTCAACAGGAGTGTCTGAATAACAGCCCAATTGTTTGGTGTTTGAGGAACAACCAGGTGTTTTTTTTGTGATTATGACTGCAGATGCAAAGCATGCACATAGATGTGGGTTGGTCATGATGACACAATCACCTCTTCCAACGTCTTTGAAACAGCGTTCAACAGCACTATTGTCTTAAGAAGCTGTGTGAATCTCTTGTAAGAAGGCTGAAGGGCTCCTGCAGAGGAAAGATTAGATCCAAACTGCCAGGAGATGTCAGTAATGCACAAAACCGACCATGCTTCCTAACACACTCAAATAATGCTATTTTAAAAAGTGCATTTTGTAGTAATAACAAATTGTAGTTTATATTAAACTAAATTGTAAATCATATATGTTTTAATTACCTTCCTTTTGTGATTTAAAGTTTCTTTTTTTTAAAAAGCCAAAAAGTTGACCATAAAACATAGATGAGCAATAGAAAAAAAACACATTTTGTTTCAGGATAGTAATTAAAACTGAAACAATGGAACATTTTTTCAATGTTTCCTTTTTAATACATTTGCAAAGTTGTGATAAATCCACTTTGTGAGTTTATGGTGAGTGGGTTGTAGATTTATGTGGGCGAACAAGTAATTTAAAGCAGTTTAACATAATAACGCAACATAAAATGTGAAAAAAATTAAGGGTTATGAAGACTTTCCATAGGAACTGTGGATAATAAAAACACTACAATCAGGCTACAATACTCGTTTAGCTTAAATGAATCAATAAAGAAATATATAATCTTGTTGTAAATATTTTACATTTATTTTGTATTTTTATGAATTATATTAAGAAAAGCTGCAGTAGGATTCTTACGTCATTACAGGCTTGGTTGGTTTTTGTCTGTTATAGAGCCAATATAAGCTAATCTGGGTTTACTCACACCTGCACGCTTGTTACAGGCTGTCCTCACATGATGTAACTGCTGCTCTACACACACACACAAAGCTTTTAAGCCCGTCTATAGTGCTGACGCGGAGAGCAATGGCTAATCCTAACACCCCTCTCACGTCCAACCTGTTACAACGCCCATCTAATACTACACAGACCTCCTGGACGTTCTGTTCTTCTCAACTAGTATTAGGTTATTCTGACCGAAAAGCGCCATTACTGAACGAAAATCAAAAGGATTTATTTTTGCATTTATTTATTTATGAATAAATGAATGAGGAAGTCTTTGTTGAACTTTCACTAAATTCTATTCAGGGTTATTCCAATTAACGAGTACAAATACCTTTTATTAAATAAAATATTTAACTGGAATATTTTTTTATTATATAATACCAAATGCAAGTTTAAATTGATGCACTAAAATATGTTACAACCTGAAAAAATAAAAAACCTATGTAATCATATTATATATAAAAAAAAATTGATAATTGACCAAAAACTAACTGCAAGTATGTCAACTTATTCTATTAGCCAATGACTGCTAGTTAACATGTTGCAAAGCATGCAAATGTGTAATTAAAGGAGTTTAATAAATCAGACATGAGCTCTGCATTTATTCTCAATCATTTTTGTTTTTATTTTTTTAAGAAGCATGCAAGGGAAAAACACCGTAGCAAAAAATAAGCTCTGCAAAAGAAGGGGAAACATTCCCTTTGTACTGTCTGCTGCTCACAAATGACAAAAAAAAGTGGCTCATCTCAAGATAAGCTGTTTGGCATTGTGTCGACATACGTATACGTATGTATTAAACTTCTTGAAGTGCCTATAAGACACCTACACTATGCCAGTACACAGTTTAAAAAAGGTAAACATTAGAAGTACGCCAGAAACGTAAATTCAAACTAATATATTTCCTGTTACTCTGTAACAGATGCAAAATGGATACTCATATTCTGCGCAAAATCTTCAAGCCGTCTTTAAAACGTTTAAAAAAAAAAGGTTTCCAAGAAGGTTTCTCGAACGAATAAACCATGCACCAAAAAAGTAAAATCCTTATTTGTGTGCACAAAAGAGCATGAGCTGCAGGCATCTTCTATTTAGTTACAAACTAGATCTGGAAGTGTGACTGTTACATTCACAAAATACATTTTTTAAATGCTTTGGGCGATGAATGAATTGCAATAAAAGATTATGATCGTGTTCTGCTTAAAAGAGCACGACTGGATCACAAAACCCTTAAAACGTTGTGTCTGTAAACATGTCTACAAAGGGCTCATCAAACACTTGTTCAAGTACTGAAGTATCTTTATGACCACGAGGAATGCTTTGGAAAGTGCAGTATACAAACAAACTTCCGCTCTTCGCACGTGTACATTGTCCCGAAGGTAAAAGCGCGCAAAGTCTCCTTCGTTCTCAGTGCGGTGAGTTCAGTGAGCGGCGTGAACCGGATACGCCAGCCGGACGTCCAGAGCCTGGTTGTGCTGCGCTAGCGAGGTGTGATGATAGTGCATGACCAGGTCCTTCAGAGACTTGTGCAGATCGAAGGGCTCAACGAAGCCGTAGCCGCGCTCTGTGTGTCGAATCACGCAGTGCCTCACCTGACCTCCGACCCTGAGGATAAAGAGACGACAGCAGGGTTAGAGAAGCTGGAAATAATAACTTCAAAACACAAATAACATTAAAAACGTAAACAACAAACAAGACTCAATGCTATAAAACGAACCAAAATGTTTTTCTCATTTATTTTTCTCTTGTGATTCATCTCCTTCAGATGTGAAATATATTAAATAGCAAATAAATGGTTAAACGACTCCTAGTTAACAGCGTACGCCAGGGGTCACCAAGTTCGGTCCTGGAGGGCCGGTGTCCTGCAGAGTTTAGCTCCATCCTGCCTTAACACAGCTGCCTGGAAGCTTCAAGTATACCTAGTAAGAGCTTGATTAGCTGCTTCAGGTGTGTTTGATTAGGGCTGGAGCTAAACTCTGCAGGACACTGGCCCTCCAGGACCGAACTTGGTGACCCCTGCACTAGTGTGTTGTGCTGGTTCGTTCTGTCTTTCTCACCCCCTCTGTCTAAATGTGTTTTCTTGTGCCCTGCCTGACTCAGCCAAGTTAGTTTCTGGCACCCCTAAAGTTGACCTAGATCGTGGCAAACATTCCTGGATTAAGCCAGGATTCAGACAACACCTGAGCCAGCTGACACTGTTGTCATCATCACTGACATCTATATCAATCCAGCTACCAATCCGCAAGATTGCTACCAGTGTCTACCCCAGCCCTAGTGGCCTGCTGCCTGCATCACCCGCTTCCGTTCTTTTCTCAAGCCTAGTTGGCCTGCAGTCAGCAACAACCAGCTTCCAGTCTGTGCTCAAGCCTAGTGACCTGCAGTCATCATCAACCAGCTGATGCTCAAGCTGAGTAGCCTACAGCCATCCTTGCCTGTTCCTGCAACCCTGGAGGGTGGTTCAGCAGCCCCCAGGGAAAGTTAAGAGTACCTGAGTATTCTGTAGCCCCAAGGGTCTTTCAAATCTAAGCCTGGACTGGGAAAACCCCAAAAGCCTTCCCTGTCATCACCTCAAAGCCCTTTCCTGACCCACACAGTCTATTTGACTTGTTTATATGAGTTGTACCAGAGAGCGTTCTAGTTAGTCGTGTCACACCTTCGGAAATTGTTCTTGATAATCAGTCAATCCCCTTAAATTGTTCCGGTCATGTCCACAGTGTTTGTCAATTGTCAAGTCCCTAGAGATCACTCCTGCCCGTCATGTAATGTCTATAGAAGATGTTCTTGTTTGTCATGCCAAGCCCCCAGAATTCACTCCAGCCTATCATGTCTTGTCCAAGTAAGACTCCTGTCAGCAAAGTCAGTGAAGTCAGCAAATATGAGTCTTGTCCATTGTCAAATCAACAGCAGTGATTCTACCAGTCATGATTGTGGAGCATATTCCTTTCAAGTTACGCTCTCAGAGACTACCCCTACCCATCCTGTCTGGCCATATAAATTGTTCCTGCCTGTCTTTTCATGCCTACGGAGTTCACTCTCGCCAGTTGGGTCATGGCCATTAAAAGGTGTTCCTGCCTGTGAAGTTGTGGCCATATAAAATGATCCTGTCTGTCCCGTTACGTCCTCCGAGGTTGTCCAGTCGGGTCAGGATCATTAAAAGGTGTTCCTGCCTGTGAAGCTGTGGCCATATAAAATGTTCCTGTCTGTCCAGTTACGTCCTCCGAGGTTGTTCAGTTGGGTCATGGTCATTAAAAGGTGTTCCTGCCTGTGAAGTTGTGGCCATATAAAATGTTCCTGTCTGTCCCGTTACGTCCTCCGACGTTGTCCCTGCCAGTTGCGTCATGGCCATTGGAGATCGCTCCTGTCCTCAGATGTTGTCTATCTGTCACTTCTTCTGGGCCATATATAGTGTTCCTGCCTGTTTTGTCATGCCTACAAGAGGTCATTCCCGCCAGTTGGGTCATGGCCATAGACGGTGTTCCTGCCTGTCAATTTATGCCCCTGAAAGACGTCCTTGCCAATGGTCATGGCCATGAAGATTTGTTCCGGTCTTGATAAGTCCTCTAGGATAGTTCCTGCTAGTCAAGTTGTATCCACTGAGACCATACCAGACCAGCTCTGGGCTCCTTCTGACGAGTCCCTTGGATGATGTTCCTGTCACTTTTTTTTGTCTTGCCCTTGAAAAATTATCTTGCCTGTTTTGCTAAGCTGATAGAGGACAGTTCTGCCAGTAAAGTTGCTCCCACTGAGATCAGACCAGACCAGACCAGTTATTCATGGTTTCTGACGAGTCCCTCAGAGTGTGTTCCTGCTGGTCATGTTCCATCTACTGTGGCTCTGCCTGTTTTGTGTCTTGTGTCGTGTCAGCACATGTTTTTTTTTTTTGTCAGCCATGTGCTTCCCTAGTCCCTCCTTCTTGTTTCCTTGTTACCACACCCTCTTGTTAGCATTGTTGATTCCTTGTCTAGTAGACAGTTTTCACCTGTTCCTTGCGTTGCAATTTATATTTAATGAAGAAGACTTTATAACTTGCATGCAAGAACTTGATAAAAAAACAATTCATAAAGTCAGAATTGTGAGTTTATATCATGCAGTTTTGAGAAAAAAAGTCAGAATTGCAATATGTAAACTTACAATTACAAGAAAAGTTTATTTTACCATTTTTAAACAATGTTTTCATTACACATGGGTGTCACTTCCTGTGTCAGTAATGACTGATTATGAAAACATTGTTTGTTCATCAATTGCAATCCAGTTATTTAAATTTATATAAATTGAAAATTTTCTTGTGCCACTACAGCATGCCTTCTCCTTGCAATGGAAATAGGGCCGGTGTAATCAAACTTAAATTATATGTATCATGAGACAAACTTTGATATTTCCATAGAGACTCACAAACTAACGAAGAGTTTCCTTGTAGACTTAGGTAAACAGTTTAGAGAAAGAGGTCACAAGTAGACTTTCATAGCTTTGTGGTGGCAGGAAGACAGGGGTCTTGTTTCCCTCTAAGGTGGCCCTTAACAGTATACGATTACAATATAATCACTGACACAGACCATAATTCAATAGCATTACGCTATAGCTGTGGGACTTTACACAAATAAACAGCAGAGCCCTGACTGAACCCTTTATGTATCAGTTTAAGAACCTCCAGTAGATGTTTTAAACTGCTCTGATAGTCATAATGGTTTATTGCTACACATTCAGCCAATCTTTGCATGGAATGTTTGGTAATTTCTGTGATTAGTGCACAGTCTGCCCATAAAAGACCCATTGAAGTCAGTTTTGTCTTTATTAAACTTTACTAAAAACTTTATGCTTTGGATTTCGCTGATGCTTTAATTCTTCAAATTGGAGTGTTTTTAATTTAATTAATATATATTTTTAGGTAATTTTTTTAATGTTTTTGGCTGATGCTTTGCACTTTTAACAGGCTTTCACAGTTAAACTTTTTGTACGATTTTGTATACTTTTCAATGTTTAATGATGTTCTTTATTTTTAATCAATTATAATAGATTTTTGTTAACACTTTTGATTGATGTTTTATTTGCTTTTTATTGGATATTAGTGATGCTTCTTATTGTTTTTTTTTCCCCACGTAGGACACATTGTGATTCTCATAGGTTTTAGAATCATGCTTTTTTTGTTGATGTTATGTTTTATGTTGCATTTTGATGATGCTTTTTCAGTAGGTTTGCTTAGCTTGTCAATACTGAAGGCTGTTGTAACACAGCAAGCAAGAGTTACATAACTCTTAAGACCCTTAAGACCCTACGTCTGGCTTGTTAGTCACGTTTCCTCAGGGAGACCATCTTGACAAGCAGATGGGTTTGAGACACTTAAGCCCCCAAATAGGGATCAGTTTTGCCTGGTTCTGTCCTCTCATAACTGCTCTTATGTCAGCCTGAAAACATAAACCACCTGTTCAGAAGTTCAGAGCCCTCAGGATTAGGTAAAGTGCACGAAAACAGTCTGATCTTTCCTTCACAGCTCACAATAGGGAAATTTATTTGTGACCTGCACCATGATTTTGAGTCATTTTGACAGAGCGTTTAATGTTTCAAACCATTTTTAAAAAAAAATCCATTGTTAAGAAATAGCAATTTAAATGGTTATCATCATATTTTTGAACAGGCATTAATAAAGACATTGACTATAACAAGTTAAAGTAATGCTTCACCAAAAACTACAAATTTAAAATAATAACAGTTATTTCCAACAGTTTTCCTTCTTCTGTTCAACACAAAAGAAGATATTTTGAAGAATGTTGCTGGTAGTCATTGACTTCCACAGTATATTTTTCCATACTGTTTGACTACTGTACCTAGTCAATTTCATATATTTTTGAACAGTAGCTTAGATTTGGCAGCTATTCTTTTTCCTGTCAATTTGTCAATTAGCTGCATCTTTTGTCCAAAGCATCTTACTATCTGTTAATCCAATCTCCCTCTATGTTATCCTGTGGTTAAGTATCTTAAAGACTTCTTACGGATCATACCTTGGTGGATTTGAACTTTCAACCTTAGGGGTCCTGAGCTTTAACTGCTAGACCAAAAATGCACCTGGATGTTTTTATGGACACTCCTCTCAGACTGTACAGACCCTTCTTCCCTGAAGAGGAAAGGACATGCTTTGCTTCAGTTCTGCTCGTTCTGCTCCCCGTGTGAGAGTCAGATGTGGAGAGGGGAAAAACGGAGGGGGCGGATTGTGGGGTTCTGCTGGAATGGGGTCAGTCAGACGTGGCAGAGTGGGTTCTGTGTGACGTCGGACTAGCTAATCTTGTTTACACAAGACTCAGGGCTCTGTGGAGGAGTGGAGGGGCCATACAGAGAGAGAGAGAGAGAGAGAGAGAGAGGTGTGCGGAACAGATGGGAGTTTCTGGGGAGGAGGGATAGTCTTAGTTTGAGAGGAATGGCCGTGTGTATGTGTGGTTTATGTTTGTCTGTTCCATTGAAAGGAATGGGCTTAAATAGGTCAGTGTGGTTTTACGGTTAAAAAGTCCTATTTAATGACATTTAATGAATGCATTTTGACTGATTAGAGATGTTAGCTACTGGAAAATGACAGGATGTTTAATTCTAATTTGTTCTAAGCATGTTTTGGCTGCTTGGTGATGAATGTAATTATTGAGAAGTTAATAGATTTATTGCTGTTAAAAGTATAATAAATAATAGAAAAGCTGAATGTTTTAGTCAAAGATGAAAAAGGGGTAGTTTTTTTACATTATATGTGAACTGTTTATTATTATTATTTTCTGAGTAAAAATGAATGACTTTTATACATTTTTACCCTGATTTAAATAAAAATGTTGCTCGGTGTAACAATAGTTTGAATATTAATCGTAAAATGATAAAAATGATATTGAAAGGATCACAGTGCAGCCCCCAAAAACAAATCTATTATAATATAAAATATTTACCAGTCTTTGCACTAGGTTTTGGGCATTTGTCAGCAATGTTTAATATTTTAATTTTAATAGTTTAAAATATAGTAAAATTTACTTTTAGAAATTAATTTTTCTTTTATATTTTTTAATAAGTACAAATCAGAATAGCATTTTTTCATTTTTGCAAAAATATATCAATAACGCTGAATGAGGATGGAATGTTATTTCACCCATACTTTGACATTTTAATCACTGTAAAAACATTCACTGTCTGACAAACAAATCACTTAAAGTTACAGTAAAATATCTTAATTGACCTTTCGCAAAAGCCACGCCCCCCTTAGTTACTGTTGCTAGCCCGTCAAGCTTACCGACAACTACGGACT
>JAUCNO010000663.1:15834948-15853651 GCA_032353835.1 Enteromius viviparus
ACAATACCACATACAGTCTGTACAGTAGAAACACCATTACACCTATGAAGAGACCCCACAAGGATAGCAAACCAGACTGTGTGTGTGTGTGTGTGTGTTCTGACGTCTGTGCTGTGTTCAGTTCTGTGTCTGTAGCGTTAGGAGCTCTGACTCTGTGGCACGCAGCGCTCATCACCCGAGGACAGACCAGTGTGGAGAGACACATCAACCGCAAAGAGACCAAACGCCTCCGACTCAAGGGAAGAGTACGTCAAAAGAAAAACAAATCAATAAATATATAAACACACAATATATGTCCCTTTTTAACACACATACTCTATATATTTACTTTGTTATATTTATATGTTCTTAGTAAATAGACACAGTGTTTAAGTTCTATAATACAAGCTCGTTTTGACGCCACTGTCCGCTCACAGATGTTTCGTAACCCATACCATCATGGAAAAATGAACAACTGGAAAATCTTCTTTGGTGTTGAGAAGCGGAGGTAAGACGTTTATCATTACTGTCCCTGTGCAACAGACGAAAATACACACAATTAGTTTTCTTTTATGCCAAATGTCATTAGGATATTAAGATCAATGCAATGCACAGTATTTAATTACAATATATCTTCAGTGTAATGTATAACCCTATAGTGCAATTCACAAAGTGTGCAGTAAGTTTCTGTAAATGTGCAATACACTGAGCATAGCTTGCGTCTTAATCGTGCGTAATATATCTCTAACTGCTCTTATTAATATTCATGTAGACACACATATATCCTCATATTTATATTACTATGTGGCTTAAACGGGACCTGGGGTCCTAATTTCGTACCATAACATGGAAGTGTGCTGGTATGACAATAAACTCCTCGAAGATCATGTTCCATAAAGATATTTAGTTTTCTACTGTAGATATATCTAAACTGATCGCTAAGGACTTAATTTAAACAACTCCCTGGGATTCAGATGTTCTATAGCTGTGTCTCAGACGGATATCCTCACACATCTTACATCAGCTCATTTTTCAGATGATGGATAAACACAGGGTGTCTCTCAGTGACTGTGTTTGTTTTTCTGTCGGTCAGTGACTGGCTAACACGGGTGCTGCTGCCCTCCAGTCATCTTCCTCGCGGTGACGGCCTGACGTGGGACTGTCCCGCTTACAGAAACAACACCATGACCATATGACCTCTCGGATCAGATCATGACCGCTGAAGGGCTCCCTGCTTCACTGTGAAACATGTGTTTATGGTACAGACAAGCAGAGTTCAGTTGTACTTGGTGCCAAAGACTTCATGGGGATGGGTTTTAGTGACGTCTGTGAACGATATTTATATTTTTTAACTCAAATATTCACTTCTGATGAGGATCATGAATCCCTGTTCTTTATGAATTGCATTTTGTTAAAATGAAGTTTACATTCTTTTTCAAATGTTTTGTGACGAAAACAGATTTAGTTTTAAGTTTTAATATGAACTCAAAGTATTGAGTAATGATCTGTTACGATGTGTGTTGAAGTATATTTATTTTTTCGTGTCGTAAATTAGTTTGAAATCAGTAAATGTTAACTACTGCGGTTAACTAATGTTAACAGAACAAGTGAAGTCCATATTTTCTGTCCCTGAAAATGTCAAATGAATTTTTTCTGCTGTTTGAGTGAAGAAATCATTTTGTAGTTTAGCCATCTGAAATATTGTCACTTCATATCAAGGCCAGTCCAGCACATACTGTACAGACGTACTAGTGTGATATGAAATATCTAGCAATAAACGCTGGGCGCTGGAAACTCTACCAGTTTGTTTCTTTACTTTCTAAACATAAATGACGTTTGGCTTTAATATTCTTTTGTCTGCCTTGCTTTGAAGAGGTATATTAATATGTATGTTGAGTTTTGAACCGTCTTTTTTTCAGTTTGTTTAAAGTCACCATTACTGAGCTTTTTTGCAGAAGCCCCGCCCCCTTTCCTACATCACAAATATTCAACCAATCCCAAGGCTCTACTCACAAGGCTCGTTATAACGTGTGTGTTGAGGTCTGTGTTTGAAGTGACAGAAGTACGTCACGAAATGTATTTCGATCCAAATCAATGTTCCCCGTGTGAAGAGTGTTTAAAGAGTAAAGCATTGAGAGATTCGTTTCTGCAAATGTGAAAAAAAGACAAACTTGTGTCAATCTACACATTTACAAAAATGTTTTATTGACAGGTTATGACACTTAAATACTGTTTTTTTATTCTTGGCATCAGTTTTGTCAGTTTGACCTTTAAGTTAGTCTTAGCAACCAACCCTGTGGCTAACGTCATCACATCACTTTAGAAACATCAGAGCGATCTGTGCTAATATTCCTAAAACATGACTCCTGTGATCCGCTGCTGGAGGTCAGTGCCACAGCGACGTCTAGGTTCCAGCAGTTCCTGTAGCATTTCTGTGCACAGGAAGGACAGGCTCCTGCCGTATCATAAAAAAACAGTAAGAGTAAAATCAAAGGCTGTGAGCGGTGATCCGTCTCTGTTCATCTTCCGCCGGGGCTTCCTAATAAAAACCTGCGGATGAGAAGCGCCTTGTCAGATGCTGGCAGAGGAAACCTCCGACGTCTGAGTATATATCAAACTCACCATTCTCCTCGAGCCGCCACAGCCTCCTTCCTCACCAGCCTCTTCCTGTCATCCAGAGGAACGGCGAGAGCCTTCAGGACTCTGGCACGGAACGGAAGGACCTGACACACACACACACACTAAAGTGATGAACTGTGCAGTAGCGTGATTAATTACTACATATCAATGCATCAAATGTTTTGTGTGTCATCCAGACCTACATCAAAGCTGCGTTTATTAGATTAAAAATCCAGAAATCATTATTTCAATTTAAAATAAGTGTTTTCTGAGTGAATATATTTTAAACTGTAATGTATTCCTGTGATACAGCGCATCATTCCTCCAGTCTTTCAGAAATCATTCTCATACGCTGATGTGTTATTATCAGTGCTGGAAACAGTTGAGCTGCTTCATAGTTTTTTTTAGGATTCTTTGATCATTAAAATATTAAAAAGAGAGGCATTTATTTAAAATGGATATTAATGTTCAGAACTGCTGTTACAGTAGTTTACTGTTTCACTACAGCTCAAAAGATTGGGATCAGTACATTTGTATTCTGTCTTCTTTGAAAGAAATCAATACTTTTATTAACAAAGGATCTATTAAATGAACAAAAAAGTCACAGCATAGATTTACATTTGAGAAATGTTTAAAAAAATTATGTTTTTTTTTTTTACTTGTCATTCATCAAAGAATCCTGAGAAAAAAATTCAAAAAATATATTTGTCTGCACAAACGTTTCCAACATTGATAATTCTATAATAAATCAGCATATTAAAATGATTTCTGAAAGGATCATGTGACACCGAAGACTGGAGTAATGATGCTTTGTATCACAGGAATAAATTACATTTTAAAATGTATTCACACAGAAAACACTTATTTTAAATTAAAATAATATTTCACAATATTCTGGATTTTTAATCTAATAAATGCAGCCTTGATGAGCAGAAGAAACATCTTTAAAAACCATTAATATTGACCCCACATTTTTGAACAGTAGTGTATGTGTATATATATATGTGCTGTTATATATGCGTGTGTGTGTATGTATATATATTATATATATAAAGCATCACCTCCTTGTCTAACTCTTAAAATATTTATAACACCACAAGTGTTCTTGCCAAACTTACTTGGTTCTGTAGCTGGGCGACCTTTTCATTGTTTTGACTAATTTTCCTCAAATCTTCCAGCTGCTCTTTCAAAGTAGACACTAGAAGAACAGACATAAAAGCTTTTAGAAATAAAATATTTAACATTCATCTTTTCTTATAATGTATTAAAAGAACATTGAAATGTATATTATGATGACTCGGCTGAATGATATTTATTTTAGGGCTATAGTCCTGTTTCCATTAGCTAGTTTTATTTATTTATCTACTGTTTTTCTCTTTTTGTTCTGTATTTCTTATATTTTCTATATTGTGTATTTTGTACTGTACAGTTATTTATTTTAATTTTATTCTTTCTTAGTCAAATTAAGCCTCTATTTCCTATTCATAGTCTTTTATTTTAAGGTCTGAGCAATAGTGTAAGCATTTCACTGCATAACGTACTGTGTACGAGACAAATCAAATGTAAAATGTAGTTCACAGACTGACGTTTTTAGAATACCACCATGGTATATTGGAACGAGACACTGAATCCTCACCCTCATTCTCCAGATTTCTTCGTTTTTCAGCTTCCTGTTCAGCTTTTCTCTGATGTTCTGTTGCTCTGTGCTGGATCATGATCTTGTCTTTCTCCAGTAAAGACATGCTAGTCTCCACACTCTTCCTGAGGTTACTCTGAATCACATCAGGACAACAGAATAACAAGAAACCCAGAATTAACACACTAAAAACAGATGGGAGTTGACGAAAACAGATCTATAACTTGTATGATCTATTAAAGCCCTTTATACAAAACACACAAAAGCCTCTGTAATTCATTACATTCATGCTTTAGAGATGAAATCATTTCACTCACCTCTTCGTCTAACTCTTTCATTATCTTGTCTAGTTTTGTATTGGATGCCCTGAGGGGGAAACGAATCAAAGAACAGATTTCAAAGGCCTGATTTTACTGAGAGAAAATTTTACTGTAGGTTTGGATATAGGGATAAGGAGCTTAAATGAGGAAAGGTGGATCTATATACTGCATGGATGGTTGAATAAAGAGTTTGAGGATATATTTGTGACAGACTGGATGGATGGTTTGGATAGTGCGTTTGGTGATGGACTGCCTGACAGATGAGGTGTTTGATTGGTTTTGAATGGATGGATGAGGAGTTTTATTAGTTTGTGGATGGAACAATAAAGTGTTTGATTGGTTTTGGATGGATGAAAAAGATGTTTGATTGGTTTGAGTAGGCTGTTTGGTGATGGACCAATGGATAGTTGAGTTTAGTTTTGCATGGATGAGGCGTTTGGTTTGAATATGGTGTTTGTTGATGGATTGATTGATTGATAGATGAGGTGCTTGATTGGTTTTGAAAGGATTGATGAGGTGTTTGATTGGTTTGTGGATGGATCAATAAAGTGTTTGATTGGTTTGAGTAGGGTGTTTGGTTTTGGATGGATCGATGAGGATTCAGATTGGTTTGGTTGGATGGATTGTTTGGTTTGGATAGAGTGTTGGTTGAAAGAATGATTGATGGATAAGGTGTTTGATTGGTTAGGGTAGGGAGTCTGGTGGTGGATTGATGAATGAATGAGGGGTTTGATTTGGTTTGGAAGGACAGATTAAAGATAGTGTTGAAAAAACAGACAGATAAACACCTGCACTTCTGCTCCATCTCGTCTCTCAGCTGCATCTCACTGTGAAGTTTTTCTTCTAGCTGATAAATTCTCTTCTGAAGATTCTCCAACTGAAGGATCAGAGAAACAGAATCAGTTTAAGAGACCGTTATAATGCCATGAACCTCTTTATTTTAAAGTCAAGTTTCTTACATGACTCTTATCTTCCTTTGTCGAGCTGCGTTTGTCACTTGTCTTTATAGCTGGCTCCCGAGGAAACCTGACAAGAGAGTCAACGGTAAATTAATTTAACACAAACATCTGAGCTTTAACCTCTGACTTCCTGCTCTGAATCTCAGTACTCACAGGTAGTAAGTAAAGCCCACGAACGGAAGCTGGTTGCCTACGAATGCTTTAGGAATAGGGAACGTCTCCTCCTCCCCTCGATCTTCCTCAATGTCGTCAAAGTTACTTGTGTCTACATCACTGCTTAACTCTGGCACCACTGGAGCAGCCGCTGCATGTGACAACACAGTAATGCATCTCAATGAGAACAAACAGATAATGCTACAGGCAACAAAAACATGATTAAAGGCAGGAACAATTTCAGTTCAGTTTGTCTCTACTCAGTTTCTGTCTTAGATGGACAGAATGCGAAAATACAGCAAATCACTTTATATTTAATCATTTAAAAGAGAAAAAGCATGTTTGCAAAAGTTTTGGAAAGCAGATTTTACCAGTGCACTAATATACAGAATGTTTCACAAATAACAGACATGAACTAAAATGTCAAAGAAATACCAATTTTGACTTCACAGGGTACAGTTATTGTAAGACAACTGAAAAAGAAAATGAAACTGAGGTTTAGAGGCTCAACTCACTGTCTCTGATATTCTCCCATGTCCACTGGTCGTTCTTGAAAAAACTATGCCGCTTGATTTCGTCAACTCCATTGCGTCCTAACCGCACCTCCCTGGTAAAAGGATGAGATTAGCACCATTTATTTTGAGTAAACATGCCTTTGTTCACTTATTCACATGCATCTGAACAGTAATGAAAACATGCACTCCTGCAAACCGAGGAGTACGGGGTCAGTTTTAACTTATAAGCTCCTGAAACAATAAGGTTAACAAATCAAATCTTTATGATATTATCAAATTATCATCCAAAGTTTTCAGATGGATATCAAACAGTTCATCATAATTTGATTATAATGCGTGACCTTTAACAATCATGCTTTGCAGCTATTTGCAGAAATTTGCGGAAAGATATTAAGGTGACATTTCCGCAAGCTATTGAAACTAAACAACTGATGCCGGACTAAGATACGTATTTAAGTTATGAAAATGATAAAACAATCCTAATGCAAGATCCACATTATTTTGTTACACCCAGAAAGCACAAACAGCATTTTCATGCATCCTAGACAATATCAAGACATTTTCACTACAAGCCAGACAAAAGTAAGTCTGGTCACTTAGATGAACTCACTAAGTCTAATTGTTGGGAAGATTTGGGGTATCGTTCACATCTGCAGCACAAATGTGAGGGTCAGAATACACACTGCGGTTTAATACTTCACATATGGCATTTGTTGAAATCCCTAACCTCAAAGGTAGGAAGCCATCTCAATTCTATAAACTGGTCATATTATTGTATTGCAGTTTAAAATATTTTTTGCATGCAAACCTGTCTGTGAGGAAAGCACAGATGAGGCTTTTTGCATCCTTTGAGATGTCGCTGTCATCGGGGAAGGTCAGGGCATTCTTGTGATTCATGATCTTGCTGTAGGTGCCCACCAGAGAGTCGGCGTAGAACGGCGTGTCACCTGAGGAAACAATTTAACAACACAGACCATTATTCTTCTGAATGCCTCCTCTATTCCTCTATAAGCCCTCTTGGAGTTTGAAATGTGAGGATAAAGCAATGCCAAGACAACATGTCTTTTTGTCTTTGCACAAACAACGTGCACTTAGATTTACAAGCAACTGGTTTATAAGCAGGTCTTTTTATTTAAATAAATTGCTCAAGTTACTGGTTTTTGCTACACTGCTAAAAAAAAAAAAAATAATAATAGCATGGGCTGGTTAGGTATGTTTTGAAGCTGGGATGCTGGTTCACGCTGGTCAGAAAACCACCACTATAAACCAACAAAAAAGCATTACAGCAAGCACTCACCGACGAGCATCTCATACAGGAAGACCCCTACAGACCACCAGTCACACTCTCGGCCGTAGTAACCGTCTCCTCCCTGCGACTTCAGTACCTCTGGAGAAATATAGTCTGGAGTTCCTACTGCCGTGTCACATCGTACCATGCCATCCTGAGAGCGGGAGAAGAAGAGCAGAGAAGGTGACTGCAGGAACACTTCAGGTTTGTTCCACTTGTCATTCACAGAGTTCAAGAGCGCAACTACAATAAATGTCAACAGTAAAAAGTATATAAAGGGATAGTACACCCTAAATTTCTGCCATTAATTAGGGTAATGCTGCGTTCACACCAGACACGGTGCGTCATGACAGGGGCTTCTGCCAGGCGCTCCAGTCTCATGCATGGGTGGAGGGGAAAACTGCTAATTTTTCTAAATATTGTTATTGTGCCTCGAAATGCATTTTTACAAGTATTTCAGGAGAGAATGTAGTCGTTTAAAACACAAATCTGTGGTTTATTAAAAAGGAGAGCGCCTATTTCAGAGTTTGCTTCGCCGGTTTTGGCGCCGTGAGCTCTACGTGAACACCGGGTGCTCAGTGCTCATGTATCCGCCGAGGGCAGCCTCATATATATGAATCACTGATGTCACATGGATTATTTAAATGATCTCCTTGCTATGTTTCTAAGCCTTGATCGTGTTAGGGTTTATGGGAGCTCTCAGAATTCATACAAAATATCTTCATTTGTCTCACGTGTTTGGAATGACATGAGGGTGAGTAAGTAACGATATAAGTTGAACTTTTGGGCAAACTATCCCTTTAAGAGCATGTGTGCAAAAAAGTATCTTGATTGAATTAGGCACAAACTGTGGTGCTGTTCCAGTTCTACGAGCTCGCACTCAACAAATAGTGTGCATTTATGTCAAGCAATTGCTTATGATCTGCTTTTCATGAATAATGACAATAAATGTTCATGGTGTTCACTGTAATATAATAGCATAGACTTTTCAAAAGTGCATTTCAAAATTATCATCACTAAAAATCTTTTATTAAGCATATTTTATTATAGGTTTTTTGTAAACATAACCCTTTAGACCACCGCCATCGATTGCGTTGTGTAGCTGTACATATATAGGGCTTGCAAACTTTTACAGGGCTTCTTGAGATCAACTGGTCTTTAAAATGTGTATTTTTGCACACCCCTTGTACCTTGTTCATTTTCATGCAGGTCCCAAAGTCTGCCAGCTTCAAGTGGCCTGTCTTGTCTAGCAACATGTTGTCAGGCTTCACATCCCTGAGATAAATGTTAAGCGTAAACACACAGGTTATTTTCAACATTTCAAGAAAGTAGGCTCACGAGCAGAAACAATGAAAGGGTTGTTTAATGTATGAATGAGACCTGTGAATGAAGCCCATGGAGTGGATGCAGTCCAGTGCCAGCACAACCTCAGCAGTGTAGAAACGAGCCCACTTCTCAGGCACATCGTAGTTGCTCATTAGGTTAACCAGGTCTCCGCCTGGCATATACTCCATCACCATATAGAGGTAGCGGTCGTCCTGGAATGCATAAAACAGCTGGAAAGCAAAAAGAAAAATGTAATTGAATAGAATCACAGTCTGAAGCTAAAAATGTCTGTGAGCATCATACACAGCGATATTCATACCTGTACTACCCAGTTACTGTTGGCAAAGGCCATAATATCCCTCTCTTCCCAGAAGAAAGCAGAGTCCGACCTCTTGATCATCTCAAACTTGCTGAGCAGCTTCATGGCGTACACTTTCCTCGTGTCTTTGTGCCTCACCTACCAAACACAGAGAAAGGGAACATGAACAGGGCTTGTTATTTACTTTGCCTTCACTGGACTATGACATTCAAATAAAGCAAACAGTACAGAATATAACACTGCTGCTGGATTCACACCATGACCGGCTGAATAAGGTATACAAAAGTTTATACTTTAGTTTAGAGACTTACTATTAACTAGGGCTGAAAAACGTTTTGGAGAGCTTTTCTCTTGAGGCCAGAAGAGTGTGCGACGAGCTAAATATTAATAAAATAACAGGACTATCTTTGAAACTGCGTAAACAATTAGAAATAAAACAGTGTCGCGTACGCATAGTAAACAAAGGACAGAAAACAATCACAAAGAGTACTTCTTCAATGTAAAAAAAGATTAAATGCTGTAAGCTTGGGGGGAAAAAAACATTGGATGTGGATTTTATTTTAAATCTGATGAATGTTCAATGCATTTTTACTATTAAGTAAAAGATAGATTCAAGATCCCTTAACCCGACCCTATACCCAAACTTTACTACTTCACTGACTATTAATAAGCAGCAAATTAGGAGGTTTTTGAAGTAAAAGTTGTAATTATTAGTTAGGTAATAGTAAGAATTTGTCCCAACACTCGGTGGTATATATTCTAAAAATGGAAGTAATGACAGAATAAATATCAACAATACACTTACCAGCTGTACTTCTCCAAATGCCCCTCGTCCTATGACCTTTACCACTTCATAGTCATCAGCTTTCATCCGAAGCTGCCGGATTTTGCTGATTGTGTCCTTATCTAAAAACAAACATGATAAAACACATGCACAATATTACCCAGAGTGTGCTTGGCATAATGATATGCAATTTAGAGAGACTCCCTTCTGTAGCTAAATGTGAACATAGCCTTAGACAACCTCTCTGCGGGAGGCACCCGTTTACACGAACATGTACCGCTGAGGGGCTTTATCTAACACAGCTCTGGAACATTCAGTCTCCGCTGATCAAGAGAGATTCTTTTCTGACTTGAACTTGAGTCATGCTTGTCACAAGTATGAGCGGACGGGCCTCCAAGTTTAACAGATTTAAAAATACAGCAACAATACGATCTGGATCATATTCTCACTGGGTAAAGAGAAGCCAGCAATCTCAGTTATGAGAAGGGACAGAAGCAATCCCACAGTATTCGTAGAAACATTAGGGAAAGATTTATGGTTATTTGCTATGCTGAACAGTTCAGGGAAAGAAAACAGTTGTATTTCATGTCATGGAGACTGGTGCCAAGTTGATATCGCAGTTTGCAGCTAAATAATTTGCCATTTAAGTACTTGCTCTCAAAGGCAATTAGAGGAAGATTAATTTCCTTAAATACAAAAACACTGCTTCTCAGATGCACCATGCATCTTTTTTTAATGATTAGTTAAAGTTTGGTTTTATTGCAGCAAACAGGGCGACTGTAAGCTTGCACTTGTGCGTGACTGCATGCATGCGACTAAATGCATTCGCAAAATTCATGTAAACAGTTGCTTATGGCCTGTAAACAGAGGGGACAAAACATCTTATGTGTCAAAAAAGATATATGCATGTGCATGAAGCTTTGACCTGCTGAAAACATATTTGCTCTGTCTGTTTACATTCACATCACTCTGATCTAGAGCCCGACCGATTTAATCGGCAGGCCGATATAAGGCATTTTCCGATATATCGTATCGGCGTTTATATTGGCCGAATGAAATATATATTTTTCATTAACAAAATAAAAATGGACGAACTCCCTTCAAGCATGTCTCGAGTGTTGCATTGATTTGTTTCGATTTGGTTGTTGTTTTTGTGTTTTGGTTCAAAGGACTTTATGTTTCATATCTTTTAGTTTGTATTTATTTTTACATTTTTTATTTATCAGAACTTTAATATATTTTGATGTTCCTCTGTTTTTAAAATGAATTATCATAGTATGTTAGTTAAAATATTATATTATATAAAATATTATATAAAAATTAAAATATTGGACGATATATCGGCATATTGGATTTAAAAAACCAACAAATATCCGTATCGGTATCGGCCTTCAAAATCCTTTATCGGGCTCTACTCTGATCTGAGATCTGTTTAGACATTAATCTACACCCAAACCAGAACTAAATGATTGGTAATTGTTTTCACTATGGAGGCTACGGCTGATCATTACAGTATGAAGATAGCATTAACAGCCAAACCTGGGCCTAAATACACACTACACAACTAGTGGTGCAGTCTTCTAAAGTCGTAAAATATCTTTTTGTGAGGAACAGAGTGAAATTTAAGGTTTTAATTGCTAAAAAGCTGAACTTTGCATTTAATGCATTTTAAGAACAACAGTTATGAGTTTTGGGTCTGTTCCTTACACAAAGCATTTGCTTGGCCTTAAGATTTCTTTATTTGACTTAAACTGATTAGGTTTAAGAATGTCTAAAAGTTATTAGACATTTAAAATTTGTAGTGATGAGTAATGCAAATAAAATTGTATAAAAACATGCAAAACATGCAATAATGACAAAATTATAAACACAATTATTATCTAATAGGTGTCTTCTAATTGCAAAACTGGCAATGTTGTGCAAGTTAAACCTTGGCGTAATAAAATCTGTGCTGTGTGAAAATCATTCAATGACATGCCTCCATTGAGAGAATATGACGTGCGTCTCCATCATGCAGTGCCAAAGCCCTTTTGTTAAGTGAATACTTGAAGAGACCAAACAGTGTCTGACAGAAAGTACTGACCCAAAACCAACCCCTATTCACAGCAAAGCGGCTTGAAACTCTTCAGAATGGCAATTCTGAACGAGCTCCAGACAAAATACTTACATCTATTCAAGAAGTTATCGATGCTTTTGTTTTTCCTCAGGGCTGGAAAATCAAGGTCATAAACCAGAGCATCCAGACTGTCCTGGAAATAAGAAAAACACAAAACACATATGAAATGTGAATTCTAAGAAGCGATTGTGTGTCATCATTAAGCATCACTTTTACATACTAGGAAACAAATATTCTTGCACTATCTTTTGCTGAAATACTGTAAACTATTAGTCAGTAATGCCTCATGGACACTGGCAAAGCAAAAACAGATCTGTGATCAATTGCCAATGCAAATGTGTTAAAAAGTAAGAACTGAAATGTACACGTGAACAGAAGGACGCCTGTTAGGTGTTAGGAGAAGCAAACAGACTTCTCTTTCCCATCTTATTGTTTTAAAAATGCGTAAGCTGACAATGAGTATGTCACTTACTGTGTAAAACACACTCGTTACTGACTTTACTAACATTGTAAGTGAACCTGATGGAATACAGAGGCATGTAGTAAGGTTGCTCTGAACTGAGGCTGAGGGTCTGACTGAACACACGGCACACTTGACTCAGAGATCCAGGATTACGGTAGATTAAGACTAAGCCTGTTGATGTCACAACACCAGTGCCAACCTGGTTAGATCGGTCCGCAGATTCTTTACTGTGATGGGCATTTATATACACAAATTTTATTTTTGTGTTTATTTGAAAGTGGTTTATTATATTTGAAAGAAGACTTTTTATGGTCAACAAGGCTGCATTTATTTGATCAAAAAGTAAAAGTTTTAATGCATTTTCAAATGTGTTGTAATTTTTCATTTTCAGGATACTTTTTTTTTTTAGGAATAATAATTGTATTTGCCAAACCACATGTGTCCACCCAGACAGTTTCCCCTGCCACAATTATTATTATTATTAGTTCTGCGCATCTCGGTGTTAATGAATGGCGCAGACATGCAGCTTTGTTTACTACTAAACATATAGTTTACTACTATATACTTTAAATAGACTGTGGTTTCTCAAAGCCGGAAACCTAGGGAAAACACTGACCCAGACATGTTTGAGAAATTACAAATGATCCTCCTAACCCTACTTTTACTCATTCATTCAGTTTCTCAGATTGTAGGGCTCAATGCAGGTATTTTCTGATAGACATTTGCAAGTAAAACAAAAAATAAAAAAGCAAGATGAATGCCAGATTTGCAAAGCAATTTGACCAGAATTGTGTGATTATATATTAATATGGCTATTAAAGCAAAACAAAGGAAGATATTTTGAAGAAAGTTTGTAACCAGGCTGTTTTGGGTCACTTCCATAGTTTTTTTTATTTCTACTCTAGTAGTCAACGGTCAAAACAGCCTAGGTACGAACTTTCTTCAAAATATCTTCCTTTGTTTTCGGCAGAACAAAGAAACTCATACAGGTTTGGTACTACTCAAGGGCGAGTAGTTTTTGGGTCATCTAATCACACACCTACAACGAGTACAACACTCACTGCTCTTCACTGCTTTTGTAACTTTAATAAAGATTCAAGCGATGCTATTTTAAATTTGATTACTTTATTCAATTCCAGTACCTAAAAACTAATGTTATACCTACCTAAAAAGCTGAAAAGCACTGTTTATTTTACTTCTATCTTTAATCTATTGTATTTATTTGTGCTTTTGCTTGTACATAGACAGATTATTCTTATAGTTTTTCCCTATAGACATAGCACATGCCGAACCATACTGAAACCGTGAAGTAAGCTGAACCGTTCTTATATGAGATTTCGCAATATTGACACATCGAGACGCAAAGTGCAATGGATTCAACCGTTTGTTTTTCATTATTACATTTTTTTCTTTTTATAAATCATACTACACATATAAAAAATATATATATATGTGTGCAAATCAACCATTTTCCCAACTTTCCAAACCCTGCGCGAACTCTGAGATAATAACAAACCTCCCCATTCAGTAATGTATGTTTGCATAACATCCTGCCACAGAGAATTCTGGACGGCCACAGTCGCATTCCGCAGCAGGACCGTACACGTCAGAGAGCTATTTTAAGAATGTAGCCAAACAAGCTCCCAACAAAGTGGAGGAAAAAACAGCCAAGACCACAGTCAGAAAGTGAACAGGGCCTTATTTCTAATTAACACCCTTCAGCAGCGATTGAGACGCTACTTAAAGTCTGAAAAAGACAAAAGGAACAGTCAACAGCAGGCCTTTAAAGAGCACCTCAGAGGAAAAGCACCAAGACCAAAATCCAAGGTCATTATACAGAGAGAAAAAACAAACAGACCTAGTTTCCACTCTTTTTTTTTTTTACATGTCTTTAGTAACCTCAGCAATCACAGATTTGACTAGTGTTGTCAAAATGACCAAAATACTGAAACTGTAGCACAGCTGACTCTTTACCCAATCGAAAGTGGCTGGTGTCAAAGCAACCCATGTGCATGTGTAGTCAAGATCTTGGAAAGTGCTGATTACAGCATCATATTTATTTATATTTACTCCCATCGCATCCATTGCTTACAAAACAGCGTTCAGGACATGAAGGCCACGGCCACTCCGAGGAGTTTAAGTGAGTCAGTGAGCTGCGGAAATCTGCTGAAAAAAGTTTTGTTCAGCATGACCTCACTGATTGAGTTAGACTTCATGCGTCCCGCTTTATAACCAAATAAAGTGTAGATAGACTGCGAATAAGAGATTCATTATGTAGTGTAGAGTAAGCTGCATTTATCATAACAAGAGTTTTCACAAAAGCTTAGAACTCAAGGAGCTCACAGCAAACACAGAATTGTTGATATTTTTGACTGTTTTTGAACGGCCCAGCCAGAGCCCTGACTAAAACCCAATTGAGCATCTCTGAAGAGACCTGAAAATGGCTGTCCACCAACGTTTACCATCCAACCTGACAAGAACTGGAGAGGATCTGCAAGGAGGAATGGCAGAGGATCCCCAAATCCGGGTGTGAAAAACTTGTTGCATCTTTCCCAAAAAGACTCATGACTGTATTCGATCAAAAGAGTGCTTCTACTAAATACTGAGCAAAGGGTCTGAATACTTATGACCATGTGATATTTCAGTTATTCTTTATTAAGCGAATCTGCAAAAATGTTAACAATTCTGTGTTTTTCTGTCAATATGGGGTGCTGTGTGTACATTAGTAAGATTACTTGATTTTAGCAAACGACTGAAATATAACAGAGTGAAAAATGTAAACTTTCTGTACTCACGTTACAGTGAGCCCACGGTTTGGTTTGTATCACGGTTTTCTGCCCGCTGTAACGGTTCGGTTTCGATACATCAATATTACTGTACAGTACTGTATGTGAGCTCTAACATAGCGGGAGGTCATTTTCCCTTTCCATTTCAAGTCATCAAGGTACAGAGACGATATTAAATGTAAAAAAAGGTACAGATTAAGTCAAAACACAACATTTATTTTTCAAGGGCAAAAAAATGGACAATATAAAAAGTGAAGAATAAAGTGAAATATAAACACGAACATTATTCAAATAAATATTGACAGCAACAAGAAAATACTTAAGTTTTCTAAATCCACCATCAGAACAAACAACAATAATAACAAAATGCATCACTAAGTGGTGGACAATTGTCCATTTCAATAATTGTTGAGGTAGCATCACAATGTGCAGAGTATCAAACAGATAAGAGAACACTTAAAGATTACACTGAACATTTACAATACCACTGGGTTAAATAAACCATCTAACCAAAACACTTTAAACTACTTAAAATAGTCTGTGTTTCATTATTATTAAATAATCTCAAATGTAAACATGGAAAAAGTGCACCATCCAGTCAGGATAATTGTGTGACGCACACACTTCAGGAATGCCTGTCTTGACCGATTATAACAGGTCATTTAAAATGCAAACATAAACAGGGGGGGCTTGTCTCAAGTCTATTTCAGCTTCACTCTTTCTCGCGTCGTAAAGTTCTGGAATAATTTTGCTACTCAAATGTTAACATATGCAGCCTGAGCCAGAAACAGAATTGATTTGTTCGTCTCTCGAGGCTTCGGGTTTTTCGAGTTGTTTGTTCATCACGTGACAGCCCCATAAGCTTAACCTATTCAGCCTGAGCCGTGTGCGACTGAACGCATCACTCCCAACGAGACGATTAGTTTTTCCCGGAGTCACATTAAAGATTCGTTTAAAAATGAACTAATTGTTCAAGAACGATGCATCACTAATCTGTTCTGACCATCGCCTGGTTGTCTATGTGCTTAATACACAGAAAATGCCAATTTTAATTAAAATGAAGTTTAATGCCTCAAATAGGCTTCTGAAATATCGCGGTTCATGTGGGTGTATCGAAACGAACCGAACAGGGCGAACCGTACGGTTCGATAAAGAACCGAAAACCGTTGCATCCCTAGTACTCACTGTATATATATATAAGTGTGTGTGTGTTTGCTGTGAGCTCTTAGAGTTCTAAGCTTTTGTGAAAATTGTTGTTATGATAAATGCAGCTTACTCTACACACACTCCTACATAACGAATCTCTTATTCGCAGTCTATCCACACTTTATTTGGTTATAAAGCGGGACGCATGAAAGTGTTACTCAATCAGTGCATGTATATAGAAATTACACCCAAAAAATTACAGTTCTGTAATAATTTTCTCACCCTTAGGTTCAGTTTCATTCTTCTAGAGAACAAAAAAGCAGTAATTTGGGATAAATGTAACCTTACCCTTTCATTTTCCAAAAACTAAAAAGTTATTAAATTGATTTTAAATGAATTTTAATTTTATACTTATCTAAGAAAATATATAATTATAAAAAATATCATTTTTAATTTTTATTCCTCATCAACCCAAAAAACAACAAAAAATTAAACAGCAACAGAAGGTGTAACAAAGTGACAATGAAAACACAAACTAGGAATTATTCTCACTAGAGGATGGATACCCGACCCGAGCCCGACGGGGGCGGGTTCAGACAGATATTTAGAAAGGATGCTCGGGTTCGGTCACATCAGCGTGAATGTGCTCCTGTGTTATATCGGCGCTTTTTGCATCGTGTGCAGCTCTCATCCGTTGACATTTCCGAACGCCTTCCTACAGTTGATTAATAAAAGTGGGCTTTCCACACAAAAAAGTGAATGTGTCGGTAACTGCTCTGCCGGACGTGGGCCGGGCTCGATCCGCACTCTAATTCTCATGCACATTTACATTGTGTGTGATATTTCCTCACAATATGATTCTGGTATGAGAAAATGATCAGTTATTTCCTTTTAGCTTAAACCAGACAGGAATAAGCATAATCAGTCTAAATGAACAGCTCTTATTTTTTATGGAATAATATTATAATATTAATATATAGTAATATTATCTGTGCACTTTCTGTGTTTGTGTGACTGTGAGACTTCATGAATGAACTGTGATTGAACTGACCGAACTACTTGTGCATTAGAGTTTCAATGCAGCGAAACTGAAAGCAAGCAGTAAGACGTTATAAAGAAGTAAAACATATGTTTAGGATAAAGTAAAGTATAGTGACGAGCTTAAACTATTTATTTATCAAATGCAGAGACGGTCTCTGTCTTCAAAACGACTGATAACATGTGTTAAACGTGTGAATGTGTTAAACACTAAAGCCATAAGACAAAATAAAACGCATAAAAATATACAAACGGAGTCAGAAATAAAACTTTATCAGTGTAATATTAGGTGATGACGATCTTGGAGCGTTCGACACCTCTTCACTGGTGATGTACTGAAGAGTGAAGTGTGTGTGAACAGCCAGACGAAACTACAGCTCCAGACAGCTTCACACACACCTGCAGCACAGATATCACCATATTTAACCTGTACCTAGTGGTTTATGTTGAATATGCACTTCCTTCACACACAGAAAGACTGTAATCAATCACAGGTCTGTAAATCCCATCAATAACATCAAAGTATTGTTTACATCAAATTCCTTTATATTCATTGCATGTAGCATGCAAGTAATTTTATATCTTCGTGGCAACTCTATATGTACACTCATAAAACCACAGATATAAATATACATAGACTGAGACGAATTAGTCGTAAGAGAAACCTAAATACTAAAGTGGTTTGTGCATTTCACTGCAGTAGTATGGCGCAGTCATGAAGAAAGAAAAACAGGGAGGAATGAATTTCATTTCATTTTCATTTCCTCACATATGGCTGTTTGGTAAAAGCTGTTCTGAATCTGGAGGTGTGGGTCTTGTATTGTGTTGTAGTAGGCTATTTATTCAAGTCTGCAGGGCTCTATCGAACAACACCTGAATTTATGGATTACATCTATCATATATATACATTCTTACTCGCATACTTGAACTTTACACAGTTACTGAACCAACCTGAGCAGGACGATGTTCTGGTGTAAACTGTTCATAAAGCACAGTTTCAGATTAACTACTGTGTATACCTGCTCTTAACCACTTACTGATGACTTTAAATTAACACATTATGTAATATAAACAGTACCCATATAGATAGGTCATCTTTAAGAAACTGATTAAACTCATCTGTCTTGCTGCTCTGGCAGTTCATTAAGAGATTAAAGAGTTCGACTCCACCGAAATTGCATTAAGCCCCGTTCACACTAGCAGCGACACGCAGCGACAAAGCGACGCGATCCCATTCATTTCAATGGAGAGCTGGC
>JAUCNO010000663.1:15872221-15886598 GCA_032353835.1 Enteromius viviparus
CAAATGTCTTCCTATGCCTTTCATAACAGCTGGCCTTCATGGTGCCATTGTTTAGGTACTTTTTTTGCTGTACTTTTGTATTTGAAAAAAAGGTTCCTCCCAACTTTTCTTTTCTTGCCTTTTTTTCATAGATAACAGCAATAATTTTAATATATCATTAGATTATTAGAGATTACTACATAAAAACTACTGTTATTAAAGAGCATATTGGGGGACTAATCAATACACTAAGCTAAAAATGGTGTTTGTAATCACCAATATTGTTTATTTAGCCGAAATGGATAAACCTTACATAAATTACTTTAATTTAAGCACAGTGTAGTGAATATAGTTGTCCCTACATTACAAATTAAAATAATAAATGTAAAAAAGACGAATAAACTCAGTGTTAACCAGGTACTGTCAGGTGCGGGCAGGTGTGCAGGAGGCTGAAAAACAGAGGAAAGGAAAGTACGTGAAGTGTGGCGGCCCATGCATTTAACCTATCCAAGTGCAAACACACACAGTAGTGAGAAGTAATTGAACATGCACACAAACACTGTGAACACACACCCGGAGCAGTGGGCAGCTATTGCTGCGGCGCCCGGGGAGCAGTTAGGGGGACCGGTGCCTTGCTTAAGGGACTCACCTCAGTCGTGGTTTTGAGGGTGGAGACAGCGCTGGTTATTCACTTCCTTCACCTTCAATCCCTGCCGGACCTGGGACTCGAACCCGCAACCTTTTGACTACAAGCTTGACTCCCTAACCATAAGGCCATGGCTGCCCCCGTGATGCAAAGAGTCTTTATTACAAATAGTTCTTGAACAAAAACTGCCGCTACGTGCAAAAAAAACAGAAAGAATCCTCAAGGGTCAATACGGGGCAGCCAAAAAACAAAACAAACAAAAATCAAAGAAAAACCTTGGCCAACCTCAAGGACAGGTCTTGCCTCGCTTCCTAGCGCTAGACGAGCTGGATAGCGAGCGAGCTCAGAGCTCTCTTGTCCAGAGACAGGATGCAGAATGTTCTGAAAACAGATTAAATAGTTAAATGGATGGCAAAAAACAAACCAGGTACAATGAGCAGGACAGGACTTAGACAGGACGACTTAAAGCTTCTGGAGTGAGAGAAGTCTAGTTGGAGACAGTAGAAGGAATGACAGGTTTTAAGCAAGAGACAGGAAAAACCGGGTGGACGTGTCATAGATAATTAGGTAGTTGGAGACAAACTGCTACAGGGCAGATTACCTTAGTGATGGAGAATGGGCCAAATTTTGGAGCTAGCTTGCGAAACGAAGTCTTAAGGGGTAAATTTTGTGTAGAAAGCCAAACTCTCTGGCCACAAATGTAGTGTGGAGCCTTAGAATGATGGCGATTAGCGGATCGGCACATCTGATCTCTGGTATCTACGAACCCTTTTCCAGGTAAGACGGCAAAGTCGCATTAAAGCCTGAACGGACGGAAAGGTAGACTCCCCTTGTTGATCGGGGAATAGTGGTGGGTGAAACCCTGACAACAGACTGATGGAGGAACCAATCTGTCCGAAAGAACTCCAAACCTGTGAAATAAATTGAGGACCCCTATCAGAAACTATGTCCATAGGTAGTCCATGAATTCTGAAAACAGAATCAAACAAGACAAGAGCTGTTTCCCTGGCGGAGGGTAATTTAGGAAGGGGAATGAAATGAGCAGTCTTTGAAAATCGATCCACGACTGATGAGGATTACGGAGTCCCCCTTAGAAATCTAAAGTGATATGCAACCACGGCCGAGACGGAACAGGGAGGGGACGGAGCAGGCCAGCAGGTGGGGTGTGTTCAGGCTTTGTCTGAGTTCAGACAACACAGGAACGGACAAACTGGCGGATATCTGAGTCTAATTTAGGCCACCAGAAGCGTTGCCGGATAAAGGAATTGGTTCCTAATTTCCTGTTGCTAATTTAGAGGTGTGACCCCAAAGCAGGACAGCCTGGTGTAGAGACTTAAGGATGAATAAACGGTTAGCGGGACAAACGGAGGGCATAGAAGCATGTGAAAGCACCCTTTTAACTTGTTGTTCGATTTCCCAGACTACGGCTCCTATAACGCAACCCTAAAAAACTTGCTCTTGACATGTAAACATCATAACGCGATTAAGTCCTTACTCTGATTATTGGAAATAATCACATTATTTGCGCGCATGTAATGCTGTCTTATTATCTCTGATTCGGCGAGAAAAATGTTTTAACAAAGCCAACCGCTTGTGCGTTTCCAAACAGCACTGGCCCATTCATAAAAGCAATCACTGGCTGTTTCTCAACAAATATTTAATGAATCAGCTGTTTTGAATCAATCTTTTTAACCAATAAGTCAATTGATCACTCATATAGAAAGGCATTTACTGCCACCTAATGGCGACTTTATTTATCAATGACAATAACTAAAGTTCTTTCTCAAAAAACAGTGAAAAATATGGTAATTATTACTATAAAAATAATAATTAATAAATCAATGAAAAATTGGCATTATGTGTCAATATTGCACACTCCTAAAATAACCACAATCTTAAGTGTTCTAGATTTTTGTAACTTATATTGTAGATTGTATGGTTAATATTAGCCTACTGTAATTGTGAACAAAGGATTTCAAAGGTGTTAGGGATTAACAAAAAATAATTCGGCCCGCACAAGCGGACATTTTCTCTGATCCGGCCCTCAGGCTAAAATGAGTTTGACACCCCTGGTTTAGGCTGAGTGATCTTGACTGATGCACCACATTTCACAAATCTGATTAGTCAATGAATAGGGCAAGCTCTCAAATGATATGTTATATGTAAGGAGTTAATAAATTAACAAAACTTTGTAGGTCTATTGCATATAAATGTTTCTCAAGAAAACAGTGAAAAGTCCATTTCATACAGTGCTTGTCCCGACAGCCTAAGCACAACTTTCTGAAATGGCCCTGAACCGTGGTTGAACGGCAACATTGTGACAATGTAGTAACAATCGTAATTACACAACATAGATCTAATAACCTTTTAACCATGTTGTTACAATGTTGCTAAAAGGTTGTCTACGTTGAGGCTATGTTCTATGTTAGTTGGGTCTGTACCCAGATAGCACACTTACATCTGCAAGGTAAAGATCTCTTGATCTGGAAAGCATCTGGCAGACGTCTTTCAGATGTCAGTTTTACATACATTCTAAATCATAAACATCTTAAAGACATCTAATAGACATCTATTTGACAACTAAAAGAAGACGTCAAATAGCCGTATTACAGATGAGCAAACAACCTAATAATACATCTTGCAGATGTAAATGCAGACGTCAAATAGACATCTCCAAGATGTACGTGTGCTATCAGGGTAGAGTTCATTCTAGCTAAAGACTGTGACTTTACTGAGGTGAATGTCATGTGAGATGATGTTAACATTTTGTTGACACACTGATTTAATAATGTAATAATGTTTATAATGTGATTAATTTATAGCTCAACATTGATTGGCTCTGAATAAAGCACATAGTGGTTATGGCAAAGCAGCATATTAAATTGGATTAAATGCTTTTTAATATGTATTTTCCAAGCATTTTCCATTGCAAGAAAACACAGCGAAGTCAACATTATAGGCCAATTAATATTTGTGAATAAGGGCTTTGTCGAGCAATGTCTTGGAGGATTTATTAATAATATTACTTTTTTATATCAGCAAGATTATTTGTATAAGACAAATTACGTTTGCAAGATGTCTGTTAAAGATCTCTTGATCTGAAAAGCATTTGCTGTCTACAAATTTCTAGATGTCTTTCAGATGTTTATGATTTAGACTGTATGTAAAACTGACATCTGAAAGACGTCTGCCAGATATTTGTAGACAGCAGATGCTTTGCAGATCAAGAGATCTTTAACAGACACCTTGCAGAAGTACTTGTGCTTCCTGGGATGTGTGCTATCAGGGATATATAGGTAACTCCAGAGATTAACCTTTCATTATTTTTTTTTAGAAACAAGAACTTCATTAGATCAGTTTTAAATAATAACACAAATTATATTAACCTGTCACTAAAAATAATGTTTGTTTGTATATTTAAGCACATTATGTAACTAATCTAACTATAAGGCTCACACTCTGCTTATTTTTTACTGTCCTTGCATCCACAATCATCAATTCAGTTCCAATTATCATTAAATATTTAAGAATAATTTTTATTTTTTATGTATATTTACTTTAACAATTTATATAAACAGCTGCATAAAACATCTGTTTTCTGCATTTTTTACAATTTCAGTAGCTAATTAAAAATACATTTTATGTTTGTGTCTACATTCTGGTCAATCTTGTTGTACTGCTAGAAAAACCTTGCACCAAGTGATGTCACTTCCTTTGGCTAAAAACTCTGACAGGTCTGTCATTATTCCTCTCTCATTAATTTGAACAAAATGTGTAAGATACACCAATGGTAGATTAATTATTTGTCAAATATATTATTTGATATTTCAGTTAATCCCCCTTTCACTTTTTTAAAAACAATAATATAATTAAAAATAAATAAAAATCTGTTTTCAGCCTTCTCATGTCATATCTGTTTTGAGGTTAGCACTTTGAGCTGAAGCAAAAATGTGGAAAATGTCAACTCTTATTGTCAACCCTGTTAGTGAATTAAAAAGTCAACGGTAACAGAGTTGACAATGAGCAAGTGAGCCAATTTGCCCTGTTCTGATTTGGGTGGTCAACTCTGTTTTTGTTATCAACTCTGTTACCATCGATGTCAACTCTGTTTAAAGTTTTGCTTTAAATGAATCATTTTGATCAATTTGTTAACCAATTGATAAGTTATTTAACTAGTTGTTTTCACTACATGCAATTTATTTGAATTTAAGTCATTAAAACTATGTTTTGAAAAAAAAAAAATGCAGTCTTGGCAACTTATTAGTTATATTTATTGATATTTTTACTTCAAAACATAAAGTCTGCATCTTATTAAGTTTAAAGTTGAATTAAAGGATGAAGAAGACAGGTTTTAAACTGTGTCACATTTGTTAAATGTATATATTTGACCTTATTTGTCTGTAACAGAGTTGACAGATTTATCTGCTAGTACAATGATTTTCTTTACAAATTTGGAATCCAAGTTTAAGATTGACAAATATACAAAATATTAAATTTGAAGTTTGTTCTATGGAAAATAAAAATAAAATTCATTTTTTGCCTTCTTCATCTACTTGAAATGTACCCACAATACACAATTGCGTACTAGAAAATCTTACAGTATCATTTTCTTCCCAACCTTATTAATATTTATAACCCAACCTCGTCATCGTAATTTCGCATTAAGGTAGCGTTAGTCGCTCGCCGAGCTCATCGATCCAGGCATCATGCAGTTGCAGCGTCATTGTGGGCTGCTGTTTGAATGAAGTTAGAAGACACTCAAACCTTCCGCACCCCAACTTAAACCCGGCCTTTGGAGTTGAGCTGAGTAAAGGACAAGTGAACAGAAAGATGCCCGTATTTACAGGTCTGTTTACAGTATGATTTTACATAAATCATAGTTAGGCTATGAGCGATAAGAGATGCTTGAGATGATGCAGCGCCGTTAGCATCAGACATTAGCTTCAGGCCTCAAGTGATAGTTTCTGTTTTTAAACAGGAGAAAGCTATAAAAGCAGCAGAAGTCCCATAACAAGCTTTCTGGAGATTTAAGAGTTTGGAGAGTAGTTTATTTTTTATGGATGTTAAAGGTGTGAAATATAATGCCCAGACTTGATGCGGCATGTGTTATCATGCCGGCTAGGCGGCTCTCACTTTATTAAAATGCATTAAAGACTTGTAGCACTTTTCAATCAACAGGCATTATTAATGAACATACAGCATATACATATATATTCCTGCATCATAATGTTTCTAGCGTACTACATGAAATATTAACTAGTTAATTTGAATGTTTTTCTGTGTTAATAGGGCTTCATATATCAACTTAAGGGAATAGTGCATCCAATAATGTGACCCTTTTTGTCATTAATCCCCCTAATTTTATTCTTAGCACATGAAAGTAGATGTTAAAGTTGCTTATTTGTAAAGAATGGGGAAGATATCAGCTTGTGCACTGTTCAAAGTCTCCTGTAGCTGTGTGTTAGTTTCATATGAAGAGCAGCATGTGTTTTTCTTTTCTTTCTGGATGGCGAGTTTTTGTTGACACTTCAGTGCATGATGTATAAATGATGTTTTTCAGGCTGTTATGCTATGAATATTTGTTTCTCAGGTATAAATAAAAATCGTATTGTTTAGAAAGACGTGAATATTACTGAAGTTTCATTTTTGGTTGAGCTGTCAATTTTTAAGCAGGTGTTTTCAAGCAGTTCCTGGAGATTGATTATTGATTACAGCTATTTTTGTATGAGAAGCACCCTCTCAGCACTGTTTAAAGCCACCTCAAGTTAAAAACTAATAACTGTGTTGATAATAGTTTAAATTACTGTTTGTGTAAATGGTCCACTGGACACACCCAGCTCAGGTTATGCAGAACTGAACTGATGAATCCTGTGGTTTAATAAAACCCTACAGATTTCTCTCTGAATGTGCAGATGTGTGTTACTGAATGATTTTGCTGTGTCACTGATGTGTCGTCTTGTTCTTGGAATATGATAGTGAATGTGAAATGGGGGAAGGAGAAGTTTGATGCGGTGGAACTGAATACAGAGGAGCCACCCATGGTGTTCAAAGCCCAGCTTTTCGCTCTAACGGGGGTTCAGCCAGAGAGACAGAAAGTCATGGTGAAAGGAGGAACGCTGAAGGTACTGGATGTGAAGCATTAGAATTTGCTGTCCTCTGTTATTGCAGGTGTCTGACGTATTTTACATTTGTTCACCAGGACGACGAGTGGGGCAACATCAAGTTGAAAAATGTAAGTATGTGGCTAAATAAATGTATTTTTGGAGGAATCAGAAATGTCAGAAATGTAATCAGAATTCAGCAGTTAGTGGTTATACTGTTTTTTTAGCACTTAATACATGTAGCTTGTGTTATTATGCACATTGACTATACTCACACCCAACCTTGTTAAATATAAAAGCATTGTTGCTTTCTGTGCAATGCACCATACCGTAATAACCCCAATATATAACTAGCAGATCTATACAGGTGGAGCTGGGGAAGTGGAGGGTTTGGTGGCTGAGCTCATTGGCTGCTGATACAAAAAGAACCAATGAGCAGTGCAATGTGAAAATTAGGTCATTATACAGAGTGAGATTGATTGGACTGCGCTATCTGGAGGTTCATTCTGCTCGTTTCCATGCATGAGTATTAATTAACAGTGCAAATGTATTTGATTCATGTAGGGGATGACTCTTCTGATGATGGGCTCTGCTGACGCCCTGCCTGAGGAGCCTGTAGTGCGACCCATGTTTGTGGAGGACATGACGGAGGAGCAGCTTGCATCCGCTGTGAGTTTTCAGCCGACACAGTTTGGATCGGAATGATCTGCTGCTTCTATATTTGATCAGAAATCACAGAAACGAGTTTGAACAGCTGTGAACTTGTTTCTGTAATCCGTCATGTTCAGATGGAGTTGCCGTGTGGATTGACAAATCTGGGCAACACATGCTACATGAACGCGACAGTGCAGTGTCTACGATCGGTGCCTGAGCTCAAAGACTCTCTCAGGAGGTACAGTTTAGTCATGCCTTTCCTATCAAGTTCAGAGATTTCATTCTGTGTAATGCATCAATGCTTTGTCCTCCATCTGTAGGTACTCTGGTGCCTTGCGGTCTTCTGGAGCAAATGCACCTTCCCAGTACATCACAGCAGGTGAAAAACTCGCATTAGTTTTGAGGTTAAAAAAACCGTTTGTTTTATCGAAGTTTGAGGATCAGTTTGTCCTGAATAAATTAGGGTTAATCTGGGTAGTCAAACTAAATCCTAAAGTATTAGTGGGCAGCATGCAGCACTTGTTTGATCCTGTGAATTTCTCACTTAGCTCTGCGTGATTTGTACGAGTCCATGGATAAGACCTCCTCAAGCATTCCACCCATCATCCTGCTGCAGTTCCTGCACATGGCCTTCCCACAGTTTGCCGAAAAAGGAGACCAGGGTCAATACCTCCAGCAGGTCAGGAGATAATACTTCTAATCATGTATTTTCCTCTGGAACACATTTTATCAGAATATTCTGTGTCAAAATGGAAAGTTATAGTTTTTTAGTTTTTTTTCCCCATTTACCCAGGATGCCAATGAGTGCTGGGTTCAGATTATGCGGGTCCTTCAGCAGAAATTAGAACCTCTAGAATCAGAAACCCCACTGGAGGTGAGCTTCATTTATTATATGTGACCTGTGTGCTGGCAAAATGAGTCAAAAATGTATTTTATTTTGATTAGAGCATGACCGATAAAGGATTTTGAAGGCCGATACCGATACAAATATTCCGATATATCGGCTATATAATTATTTTTTATTTTACATTTCAGAAACGCGCAACAAAACATGAACAGATTTCCCTAAGATTAGTTATTTATGAGTTTTAACTAACATAATAGAACAGAGCAACATCAAAACATATTAAAGTTCTGATAAATAAAATGTATAAAAGCACAAACTTAAAATATGAAACGTAAAGTCCTTTAAACAAAAACAACAACATCCAAATCAAAGTTACCAGTAAAGGTGTTTAGTCTGTTTTTATTTTATTTTTGTAATATTAATTTATGGGCCATTATAAATGCAGATACCGATAGTTTGGAAAATGCCTAATATCGGCCGATAATATCGGCATGCCGTTATATCGGTCAGGCCCTAATTTTAACATTTTACTTTAAAATTATCCAAATGATATACAAGTATGATGTAAAATCAAGTTTTCGATTCCAAAGCATGATCACCAAACAAAATTCTATATTTCCCTCTAATTCTTAATAATAAATTGACTATTATTATTCACAATATAGCTATTTTGATTTGATCTATTTTAAGTAAGAACAAAGTTGCAAATAAAAGTGTTTTAATCAAGAGCAGTCAATTTTTTAAAGTATTATTAACATCGAGACAGATCTATATTAAGAACTTCTTTAATGCATGGATCACAATATCCATGTAATGCATTGCACATCCCGACCAAGAACAAAACGTTATGTAAATGTAAAACATAACGGTGAGATTCCCACAAAACATTTTTCACAATAATGTAAAGATTGCGTGCTCTCCGAAAGACGTGTTTTCTGCACATGCTTTGCGAATGTCAGTCAGTGTTACTGCTTTGTTTTCATCGGCATGGGTTTCAAAATCATATTTGACTGGTTTGACTGCACTTTGCAATGATAGGCCTACAACTTGTGGTGAGACGCGTCGTCCAATGATTTGAGAAAAAGGTACTCCTCTCAGAAAACATACAAAGAAAGATCATTTTAGATATTTAATTACTATTTGGAAAATTGGAAGCACTTCAAGAGCGCTTATTTTTGTGAAAACCTAAAATGGCATTTCTCACTGCTTTTGTGTGTAGCTCAATATGACTCATTCTGCCCGCACAGGTCACATTGTGTAGTGGATATTGTACATAACACTTTTTTATTACAGCAACATTAATTTTCTAGAAAATAAAAAAAAAATTCTCTTATTTACACATTTTTGATCTATTAACAGACTGACGGTGACAGTGGAGCCGCTGCTGCCTCAAAAAAGAAGAACTTCATCGATCAGTATTTTGGTGTTGAATTTGAAACGACGTATCCTTTCTTGTGAAAATCTACACCAGCATGTGCTCTCTTTAGATAGTGCTACCGTGTGCTGTGGCTGTTTATGATTTAATAACATGCATGGTTTGTTTACTTCAACATTTACCTCTTAAAGTGCCCCTATTATGGATTTTTGCATGCAGTGTCACACAGTGAATTGAAAGTGAATGTAAACGTCCTGTAAAGTTATCTGAAAACGTAATACTATCTTTTAAAAGAGAGAGTTGACTCTGAATCATTGTAATAAGTAGTTTTTAATACGAATCCCAAGCCATTTAATGTTGACGTCATCATGAAACGCCAGCATACTGCCCGCCCACTTTAGCGTGGGTCTGATTGAAAATGCAGATTCATTCTTTGCCACTAGGTGTCACTTTTAAAGCTCTTGGGAATCATCCCAATCACTGCAGGAGTTTGGAAAAATGAATAGTTTAAGTGAATTCATTGGGAGTTGTTGAACAAATAAGGTAAATAAATGCATAATATAAGACAGTAAAAGTATTTTTTTCACCTTACATGTATAGCCTGTCATTTGAAAATATGAACCTTTCATAACCCATAATAGGGGCGTTTTAAAGTGATTATTTTTTTTTGAATGCACAGGAGTAAAAAAAAAATATATATATTATTTTTTATTTTTTTCTATACAAGAGGTTTCTAACACAGATGCAGTTCATCCAAAGGCCACAGAGTGTAAATGGTCTTTACAGCTACTAGATACAAACAGAATGTCACTGCCTTAAAATGTACGTTGCAGCAATGTGTTCTTATACTTTCTATGCAAGTACGAATGCAAACTGCTATACATGTGTGCATTACATTATAGTTCCCAGAGGATGTGATCTTTTAAGTTCTACGATGCAGCTACCTGGTTTTGTTTTCTCTTTTGGATTGACTGCATTGATGGTTATCAAATATATTAAGAGTTTGTATGAAGAGTTTCATACAGTTGAATTCATTTCTATGCATATCAAGTTCCTTGACCTGCATGTTGTCCAGTATGAAGTGCACCGAGTCAGAGGATGAGGAGCCGACTAAAGGCACAGAAAGCCAGCTGCAGCTTAGCTGCTTCATCAATCAGGAAGTCAAATATCTCGCCACTGGACTCAGACTGGTAAGTGGAACGTCCCATACAAACAGTTATGGAAGTATCACCATTAAGCTCCTCTTAATCTTTACTTTTTCCTCGTTACATCTAGAGGCTACAGGAGGACATCACAAAGCTGTCCCCATCCTTACAAAGAAATGCCCTCTATATCAAATCGGTATGCTTTATCTTCTGGCATTTTTGGAGAAATGCTCTAAGTGTTTCTTCTTCTGTACAACAACGAAATTAACTTTGGTTTCTGCTTTTAAGTCCAAAATCAGCCGTCTCCCGGCATACCTCACGGTTCAGATGGTCCGGTTCTTTTACAAAGAAAAAGAGTCAGTGAATGCCAAAGTCCTTAAGGTAGGTCATCTGCTCTGGGCTGAATCCGCATATAAAGTGTCAATAAATATATATAATAATATATAAATAATGCCAAAATATCTGTATATTGATTTATTTATTTGTCATTTTCCTGCATTTAGGATGTCAAATTTCCTCTTATGCTGGACGTCTATGAGCTGTGCACTTCTGAGCTGCAGGAGAAGATGGTTTCTGTGAGGTCAAAGTTCAAGGAGGTTGAAGACAAGAAGCTGGAGATGCAGCAGCAGCCGAAAGCAAGTGCCCTGTGACTCAAGACTTCACGCGTTTAGAAAAGAGGCTTGGAAAATAACTTTATTTCTCGTTTAACAGGAGAATCAGAAGGTTGGAGCTTCAAAGCAAACAAAATATGAACCTTTCAGTTTTTCTGAAGGTAAGTGCTCGCCGCAAAGCTCATTTCAACACCGTTCTGGTACTCTGCTGGTGGACTTAAGCTAAGAACTTGTTCCTCTTTCTGTAGATTTGGGCTCCAGCAACAGTGGTTACTACGACCTGCAAGCGGTTCTGACGCATCAGGGACGATCCAGTTCATCTGGCCACTACGTCGCCTGGGTTAAAAGGAAAGAAGGTCAAGTATTGTCTATGTCTTTTAAACACAAAAGCAATGTTCATGAACCTCATGCACTGCACTGCACTACACTAATCATGCATGAAACGCACACTTTATTTTTTGCCTTTGTTGCTGTAAATGCATCTTGATTGCATGCTTGAGGGAGTATTACAGAATTCTGCATAATAGTAATAGTGTTACTTTACTAGTTACACAGAAACGTTACTTTTAAAAGAAATGCATTGCTAGTTATTTGTTAGTTTTGCATTATTCATTTTTTTTTTTAGGTCATTTACACCTGGTATGAAGATGCTTTTTTTTTTTTAGTCCTCAGTTCACGATGCTAAATACAGGTGTAAACGGGGTCTAAAATGGTTTGGTTCAAGCAGCATGTTTGTTTGGATTATAATGAAACACTTCTTTTCTATTTGACTTGGTATTTGTAGCATTTTTAGTTTTTTTGATATTCCAATTTCACAAAGAAATATAAAGCATTTTGTCTGGGAAAATTGTATGCAATTTTTTTTCTTTATACAGATGAATGGGTGAAATTCGACGATGACAAAGTCAGCGTTGTGACCCCTGAGGACATCTTGAAGCTGTCTGGTGGTGGTGATTGGCATATAGCATACGTCCTTCTGTATGGCCCTCGACGTCTGGAGATACTGGAGTAACAATGATTCACACAGGAAACTTAAACAGTAATTGCCATTTCAGAGCACTGTCTGTATAGATGTGCAAATAAATTTTGGTGTCTTTAAAAACATGACCTTAATATTTCCTGAACTCTTCATGCATCAACACACAAGCGGCATGTTTAAGGGTGTTTAATTTTTTTTTTTTGATTCCCTTTTTTGTATGATTGATTGCTTGACGCGATCCTTGTTTGGATTTGGAGCAGTGGTTTTATAAATGTTTTCTATATGCAGTGAATTATTTTTTAAGCCTGTGAAAAGGTGTTCATGTTCATGTTGGTATCCTTCCACGGGGAGAAGTAGTCACTTGGTTTATAAAGATGTTCTTGGCCAAAAGTTTCAGACTTAAATGCGTCAATAAGAGGTGGTATGATACTGGGATCTCACCAGAAAAAAATGCTATTTGTTTACAAGGATGTGTTTTGTTTGCGTGGATGAAGCACGTTGAGAGGATGTCTTTATGCTGCTTCTGTCTTTATCTACCATGCAACAAATGCCACTGTAAACTCTTCTGTCCTTAAATACTCAAATACAATCGGAGTAAGAGAACTTGAGCTCTGTAATAAATTATTGACTACTGGCTTTTCATAAACCATGAAATAAACATGCCATTAACACTCTCGTGTGTATTTTACAAACAAACGTTTATTTCAAAAAATGCATTTCATTGAAGTACAGTCAAAGTTTAAAACGAAACATGCAAACGTTGCTGTTATGTTTCGCCGAGACCTTCTGTGATGTTGCTGAAACCAGCCGAGTTCAGAGCCGTGACCAGGCTCTCCATCGTAGCTTGAGGGCCTTCTCGGTCCTGCCAGGCCACCAGCAGCATCTTGGCCTGTAGTTCTACGTCCTCGCTGTCCGACTCGATCACGCGGATCTCCTTCTCGCTCATCTCCAGGTGGTCTGCCAGCGTCTTCCACTGAGACCCAAGCTTGGCTGCGATGTCATCCATCTGACTGTTGGTCACGACCTTGCTCTGAATGCTGGGACCTGGAAAAGGACAGTCAACAAATAAGCGTTGGCACATTTTTACGCTAGTTCATATCCAAAGCCACTGCTGCAAACACTGATAATGCTGTAAGGCGTCATCATCGTAGACACTGCTCACCGTCATGAGTTTATTTTTAAAAATTCAACTTTTTTTGTGTTGCTAGTATATTTTACCCAATCAAAATAAATCAAATGCAATTTAATTGAGGTCATTGGAATGCGTACACAGCTAAAAACTACTTAACTCTTGTTTTTAACCATTTTCAAATTGTTTTTACTCTTCATATCAAGAGGTGAGACCCAGAAAACAATAAGCGACATTTCACCAACTTTAAACTATGGTAATATTTTAGTTTTTGTTCTCCTGTAATCAGAATTTGTCTACTGATTACAATTTTTTTTACCGTCATGGATGCCAGTACTTTTGCCAGTCAAAAAAACTCATTAGGAGCTTTTATTTACGAGCTTTTCATTTCGTTCCCATAGAGCAATGCTAAAAAGCGACAGACAAAACAAAATCTGAGTATCCCAAGCACTAACTGCTCACAGTTTCGCTTATGCTGCAACCATAAGACCAAGTAATAACATTTCTGACCCTAACCCTAGAATGCATAACAGTTTTAAAAATTCTAACTGTCATCAAAACTACTTTTTCAAACTCATGGGATTTATGTCAGATTACTGTAAACATCCCTGGCAAGAAGTAAAGGAATTCATGGTACACCAATGCACCAATTTTTAATTATTTGGCCAAAACAACAGTGTGCCCTACAGGAGAAGGGTTGGAGAAATAAGGGTTTAGAAGTCTTTTTTTTTTGCCTCACTCTCTAACAGCACTTCCCTAATAATTACAATCCCTGACCGGCTACCTCTCTATGTGCTATGTGCCTTTTCTCTGCTTGCCTCAAGCAAAAAGTCAACTCCTGGGGCCTCATTTATAAAACTTTCTTACGCACTGATTTGATCTTAGAGTGTTCGTACGATCAAATCCACATC
>JAUCNO010000663.1:15889855-15918960 GCA_032353835.1 Enteromius viviparus
TAAAAAACATAATAATGGCAAATATTTTCATAGATAGGTGGTGGATGAGGGAGCTATAGTCCTGCGGAGGGCATTTCAAGGAGAGAGAGAACTTTCAGAGACAGGTCAGACCCATTGGCTTTTAATGACAGCTACCTGTATGAACGATATAGGATCTCAAGAGATGGAATTGAATATCTTTGTAGATTACTAAGACCACACATTGCAAATAATATTTGCAAACGCCGCAACAGAGCGCTCACAGTCCTACAGACAGTGTGCATTGCACTTCGCTTTTTTTTGCCAGTGGAACATTTCTGTACACCGTTGGAGATGCAGTGAATATCAGCAAAGCATCAGTTTGCCGCTCTGTACGAACTGGGTACCTTTGTTTAAAAAGACTCAATAGGTTCAACACATTCCCTGGCCACAAAGCAAAGCGTACCATTAAACTTGTCTTTTATGGAATAGCTGGTAAATTTAAATATCACAGCGGACCACAAATTGAGCGACCGCCATGGTTATGTTTAATTTATACTGCAGAACATTCATGGTCACAAAAAAAAACTATTTGATTTGTTTTTTTGTTCTTGCATTCCCCTTGGGGATCAATATAGTATCTATAATTTATAAAATCTATAATCTATCTATATATCTAATGTGGAATGGACATGAGGAATGCGTTTATCAAGTGAACCAATTGCAGGTCGTCTATTTAAAATAAATGAGGCCCCTCCCCATTATTGGTAATTCTTTATAGTTATATATTTTCTGTAATTTAAGCAAGACAGTTGGGTTTTTGTATTAATAATGTTATGTGTGTTTATGTTCAAGTTAGTTTGGGTGGGTTTGGTTCATTTGCAGCCCTGTTATAAAAAAAAGTGTAACTGTTACCATCAATGAGAGAGATGTGTGAGGACGCCGCTTATTTAAAGGGGGGCGGGGCATTTGCGCTCAGAATTTTCCCGGTGAATTTTAGTGCCCCACTCCGCTCTTAGTGACACATATTCAAAGTTGATAAAGTATTTTCAATAGTTTACACCGCTGCTTACGCATTGAGACGATCAGCAATTTCCTGCCATTCTTTTTCTCTTGATTTGTTTATTGCCACTGTATTTCCTTTTTTGGTGATTACATGTTTAAATTCTTCATATGTCTCTAATAGCAAACGCTGTTCCGTTGCCGTGAACATCGCTGCTCTTTCTTTCCCTTTCGTTGCCATGGTAGCCCACAGTAAATCGATTGACCCATGCTCGACTTTTCAGGGCTTTTAAACAATGGCGTGCACGCGCAGTTATCTAGACTATAGAAACCTGACTCAAATTAGTAAGATCACATGATCCTCAACTTGCTTTTATGGAACCAATTTAAGCGCGAAGGTTTAGCTCGGCTCATTCAAGTCAGGTTTTGGCTTTTCTAAGCGACTTTTATGGAACAGGCCCCAGGAATGATCGCGCGCGAGTGCTCGAATTGCGCGCGGATGACATATCAAGCGCGAGAGAGTTGGAAATGAGCTTGCGTTTAAGTATTTAGTAGTTAAGTAGTAGTTAAGTATTACTGTTTTTAATGTTAAATACATTACAAGAATAGAGGGTTCAATGATTGTTTATTTGTTAAGTATTTTCATGCAATAATTAACTCTATTCACACAATATACTTTGCTCTCACAGAGTTTATATTATTTTGCCACATCATTCTGTCACTGAGTAATAAAAAAAAACAAATTTTGTGCGTAATAAATAAGTCAAAATTGTGAGATAAGAAGTCTCTATAACCTTTTTTATTTTTAATTCAGTGAAGGAAATGGGCCACAAATCTCATTATTTTTACTTTTCTCAAAATAATAAATAAGACTTAAATCTTGTATTGCTATGAGTTTATTCTCATATTCTCAAATTATTATTACTTTAATCTCATGTTGCCACAACTTTATTCTTAAGATTTTTTTAAATAGTGCAAGCTCATGATGCTACTACAACTTTATTCCCATAAAGTCCCATTACTTTATCCTAAAAATATTACAACTTTATTCTGGAAATGCTATAACTTTATTTTAAAAAATTGTGACCTGATTCCAAAAACATCATGACTTTATTTTAATAATTTTGACTTTATTCTCAAAAATATGATCTGGTGTTGCAACCACTTTGTTCTTCCAATGCTTTGACTGTAATCCCATTTTGCTATGACTTTACTCCCATAGTTGACTTTATTATACAAATTGTATGACTTCAATCTATTCATGTTGTGTTTGAAGACTTCTGGCCTGTTGTGCACGAGTTGTGTACAGTTGATCCCCACTAAATATCTCATGTTGCTTAAGGTCAGTGTGCTTTTCCAGCCATTATTATTTCTGCCTTTCTAAGAGAAAAGAGGGCAGACACAACGTCTGCAGACTTCTGAGCAAAGTGTGGATAAGGCAGGGAGGGGACCTACCAAATTCTGTGGTTATCTAGTGAGGAGGGGAAGTCATTTTTAGATTATGCTCACAGAGAAATCATCAGTGTTTTTCTTGAGACGTGACCAAGGTCAGATCCTGCCAATTAGCTTTCTATTTTTCTTTGTATTTGATGAACTTTACTGGGCTGTGACCCTTGGGCTCAAGCGTTGATGAAGCGTTTTAAGAGCTTGTGTTTGTGCAGAACACATTAAAGGTGCTCAGGGCTGATTTTGGCACTAATTGAAGCTCATACGAAGATCTGATTAGCATCAAGTTTGTGCTGGTCAATAGGTAGCAGAACATTTTTAATGCAAGAAGCTTTATTGCATAAACAGTTGAAATGATAATTAAGGTGACCTTAATTAGAAGGGTTTATTAATTGATTAGTCGCTTCATTAAAGCTGTCTGAGTGATCTCATTTATAAGAGTGCACTTAAATACTGCAATAAATATGGTAATCATGAGTGCTTTAAAAAAATAGTGGCATTGCTCAGATTTTATTCAGATTTTATTTGTGAATGTTAATTGTACAGTTTAGTGAGCATTTTCCGTTTACCATATATTAGGCATTAATTATGCACCTAAAGCACATTTGCTTCTTCTTTTTTTTTGTTGACGTAGTAATATATATAAATATATAAAATTTAGTTTATTTATATATTTATATATAAGTATTATAATTTTTTTTCTATTTCACATTTTTATTCTTTTGTTCATGCATGATTTCCTTTTTCTTTGTAATTTTTTTCTACTTATTTATTTGCATATTATTATTTTTATTTAATTGTACCGTAAATGAAAAAATGGGGTTCTTTGATAAAGAAAACAATAAATAATAAGTCTTTACTGTCACTGTTTCTTAAACAATCTAGCAAATCCATGCTGACAGAAAGTATTCAGTTCTTTCAAAAAGAAAGAAAGAAGTATTGACCCCAAACCTTTGATCAGTAATTTCTGAAAAAAATAATTCTTTAACAAAATGTGTTTTGAATAAATACTGTTTTTAAAAACATTTTATTCATCAAATTCAGACAAAATATCACAGGTTTAAAACAACATATAAAAACCATTGATGATAATAATAATAATAATAATAATAATAATAAACATTTGCTTTTAAAAAAACATTTAAAATCTTACCAGTACCAAACTTTGAATGGTTTGATATTACATTCATTGGGTTGTGTCATCCCTCCATCACACAAAAACGAAACATGACACTAATTCAAATAAATAAAACCATTTCATTTATTTCCCCCTAAATGCATCTGTTTTATTTTAGCCAAAATAATTCATTTAATAATTAATATAATTCCTAATAATGGCTAAATCAAGAGGCCACATTAAATAATTTTCTTATATTTTCTACAATAGAAAATGTTTGTTTTTGTATTTAAGCCACAAAAGGTGACGACAGCATGTTTGCATGAGTAGTTTCCGGTTCATCGCAGAGAAACAGTTTATTTGTCATCTGAAGCGCAGTGCGTGGCATTGCTGTGCAGTAACCATGAGAAATGATTTCTGCGCGCTGTTCCTGATAGAAAGGAAGATAATTCCTCACCCGTATTAGAATCTGTACTTTTCTTTCATGCCTGGCACCAGACTTCTCTATTGCACAGCCTTTCAACTGTCACCATTCACACAAACACACAGTGTGTTTGAAGCGTTCGGCTAACCGAAAGCCCGATTATCTGTTTCCTTTTGGCTCAGAGTTGTTTTTCACACTGGCACTGTTCATCAGTGCAGAGATGGACCACTTATAATGATCCAAAAGCCGTTGAGCATTTAACTCTTGACAGAGTTCTTTTGAAGCTCTTTTTGTTATTTGATATCTTTGATTTGAGTGTTTTTCCTATTTACACATACACCAGTGATTTAACTTATAATATTATTATCTGAGTATTAACAGAATAACAATAACCTACACACACAAAAAAAGTATTTATTCCACTGTTTTCAACTTTTTTGAAGGAAGATGATATTATGTGAAAAATGCATTCATCTTTTTTAGGCACGATAAGTAACAGTGAAATTTTATTGTAATTTTTTGTAGTTTTATTAATATTTTATTTTATGTTAAAGTTTTAGTTTAACAATAAAGTATAATTCACTATTTATTCAGTAGTCCTGGTTTATTATATGTATAATAATATGTTTATATATGTGTATATATATATATATATTTACTGTGCATATACCATAGTAAATTTTAGATTCAATTAAAGGTTTAACTTCTAGTGCTAAATGATTAAGATAGGTTTTAGTTTACTTAATATATGTATGTGTACTGTGTGTGTACAGTATATATTATGAAAATATTAACATGCATTTATACATTTTTGTTTATGTTTTACATTATGTATAAATATTTAATAAATAAACAAATATTTTCTTAAATGAATACATGCAAGTGTTATATGCATAATAAATACACAGTATGTTGTAAACAATTTAAACAAATGTTATGTAAACAAACAAACTTATTTAGGATGTGATTAATCTTTTGAAAGCACTGCATATATATATATATATATAACATTAATAATTATATATACATTTACAAGTATCATTATTATTGTTATTATTCCAAAAAAAAATTATTTAAAGAAAGAGTCAGACATTCTAACTGACAGACAGGTGTTGCAGTCGTAAGTTTAGATGGAGTTAGTGGTTTTGACTAGTACCCTTAGTGTGTTTACATGCAGTAAGGTGACTGTTCTGACAAATTAAACTCCAAAGAAATGTCTAGCTGAGGGAGTCTCCAGTCTCATGCTTGATAACGTTATCTATCTTCCTGCTGAGCCTGAGAGAAGACAACAAAAACTCCTGTATGTGGAGCGTTTGTGGGAACCGTGACGCCCTGCTCTGTTTCACATGCTTAGCCTTATAAAAACTGTGTTCTGAGCTGAGACTCAAATTGAGATTTTGTTTCCATTTTTACATCGAACATCATCACACTGCATGTAGAACTATGAGAGGGGAGCGACAGATAAGAAGGTCTTTGATGTTAATTGCCACTCCAAAAGTAAAGCTTAATCACAAAGTCTTCCGTCCTGTCATTATTGGCCTGATGTTTATACAAGAGCTGGACACAAATACAGTTTTGTCTGTTTAACATTATCTGACTTAAGACATTTGAATGGTAAGAATAATATGAAATAAAAAAAAAACATTTCTATAAATTAATTTGATTATTTTTATGAAAGTAAATAAAAGTAAAAGACTAATATCGAGTAACCCATGTTAGTGAATAATTTTGTACTATAGAACTATTTTCCAGCTCACCTGGACACACTCAAATGTATGAATTAATAGCCTAGTTTGTGCAATTACATTTCTTAGTAGTTAGATAGTAGTTCAGCTATAGCTATTTCTAGATTTTAATCGTTACCACTACTGTAAACATATTTTAACTATGTGTAAACAAAATGACTGCCTAATAAGCTGCTATTAAGGTGTAATCAGTGTTAAAGTGTGTTACAAATATATAGTAAAACGTGTATCATTACTCATTTTACTCTTAGTAATAATTTAAATAAATTTCGCAATTTAAAAGTTTGGTATTGATATCGACAGTACTGACCTTTAAAAAGTGTCGGTAGCCTATTGTATCAAAAACAAAATAAGTGGTATCACTCATCCCTTCTAAAAACGCGAAAAGCAGACAAACAGACTAAATTAGCTGTGTGAGTCATTTATGCTGCAACCGCTTCCATTGATTCAAACTTGATCACTCAAAGTGATTCACCTGAAAAATGCTGATCAAAAGTGCCATTTATTTAGTCATTTTATTTTTTTACATTGCTTGCAATGATTTTAAAAAGTGCTTACAATGATGGTCAAAAACAGTGGTTTTTGAAAATCTAAATCACATTATGTGATGTAAAATGCTCTCTAATCGAATTTTGAATATTTTGATTTCAGTCTGAGCGGGTTGGTGAATAATTTGGTCGGTACTTTGTGTCAAAAATAATTTGATTTAAATCAGAACTTCGATGCTGAAAATTCAGGTTTGATCACAGAAATAAATGAAAGTTTACATTATATTCACAAAAGTTATTTTAAATAATAATAATATTTCACTGTATTTCTGTTGTTGATCAAATAAATGCATCCCTGGTAGATCTCACTAAAAAATGAGTGTGGGTTTTTAAAGTTCATTGAAACAAAATATGTTGTAAAATAGTGACTATCATTGAACCATGATAATCGAGAAAATGTCCTTGTTTTATTTCCAGGCATTCAGGAGTATGTTGAGGCCGTGTCCTTCCATCACTTCATCAGACATCGCACACTGATAAGCCTGGAAGAAATAAACGCGTGCCTGGTCTTCATGAGAGAAAATAAGGTATGATGATGAATTCTAAAGTCAGCATTATGCATTTGTCTTAACATAAACACGGCCTCCTTAATGTTGTCTTGCCAAAACAGACAGACTATGTTCCCGAGAGCACTTTCACCAGGTTTATCAGATTGCTGACAATCTTAATCTTTTCCTGCTATTTTTAGAAAGTAGTGGTGGCTGCCTGCTTTGCACGTCTCTTTATAATTGAGATATTTTTAGACGCATTGGACCAGTTTTTTTTTTGTAAGTTAACTATTAAATACAGTAAAGTATGAGTGAACCTGTGCTTTATAATAATAAATCAAAGCCTTAGTTCACCCAAAAATGAAAATTAGGCTTTGTTTTATTTTTGCTTCAAAGCATTCTTAGTGTTTGTGACTTCTTTCAGATGAATTCAGTTGGAGTTGCATCAAAAATTGTCCTGGCACATTTAAGCTTCACTTCTTTCGCTACAGAAGGATTTTATTCATAGAATACAAAAAAATCGTTCATTTTTGCCAGTATTGACTCATCTCTTGTTTGCTCATCTCTTTCTCTAAAGGGTGAAGGTGAGGTCACATGGACCGGCCCGAGCGTATTGACCTTCCAGATAACGCCGACTGACTACCTGTTGGGTGTCGCGGACCTGACGGGTGAGCTGATGCGCATGTGCATAAGCAGCGTGGGCAATGGAGACATAGACACGCCCTTCCAGCTCAGTGGATTTCTGCGGGAAATCCATGATGGCTTTTCCTACATTGGCAACACGGGGCCCTACGAGGTGTCCAAGAAACTGCACACGCTGAGGCAGAGCTTGGGGAAGGTGGAGGACGCATGCTACACCCTGCGTGTGCGTGGATCTGAGATTCCCAAACACATGCTGGCCGATGTGTTCAGCAGCAGGGCAGTGACTCATTTGGACCCGGATGAGCCCATGGTGTGAGACACATCTCCTTTCCTGAGCATTTCAGACTTTGCAAACTGGGCATGCTATTGTTGAGTATTTTTAGTTTAAGGACTCTTTGTTTAAATGGTTGCATGTTGTTAACACATCTAGTTCCTCAGTTTTGAGCTGTCATATTTCATATGCATTGCAAAATGTTTAACTGATCTTGTTCCTTCAATCTTCCTAAAAGTTATTAACATGTTTACCATTATTTTCAAATCAAACAGCCTCAGAACTATCAATAAAAGTTGTTTTTGGTACAAACTTGGCCCCTGGCTACATCTCGAAAGATCACATTAGCGTGACCATATTATAAAGTAGATTAGTTATTACTTAAACGCCCCAACCATTTTCCAGCTGCACTCTTTTTTTTTCACTTTTAAAATAAATAAAATGTTATTTAAAGGATTTTCAGAGATGGGAGGTAACATTGAGTACATTAAAAGTCTATAAATTGGTTTCCGATTTAAAGTTTTAAATTTCTGTTGGACGTAAACGGACACACACCTGCAATGTATAATATAATGTCAGTTTTATTGAATTAAATGTTTTTTTTTTTAAGGTGATATTCTGTTAAAAAAAACTAAATCTTTACAAATTATAATTTTAATATTATTTGTGAAAATACATAGGGTGAACAGAAAAATATAAAGCGTAGAAACTAATGTGCCATTACAAGAGCGATCACGAGCAAGTAACCAAAGCAACAGAAAACAGTTAGCTCAATCGAAATGGAATGCAAATACTACAATTGCTCGAGCGATGTTGTGTTGCTGTTGTTTACAGTGTGTAGTCTATATTATATTTATACATTTTTTGAGGGGGCGCTACATTTAGTAGAAATTCAAAATCGGCGTGCTCGCCATGAGTGGGCATAAAGGAATAAAACAAGAAAATTAATATATTTTTCTATCATACATTTTTTTTTACATAGTTGATCACTTGTAAAATTCTCTCAGTCTTTACTGTATTCCCTCTGAACACCGTTTCAACACTCCTCCTATTGGAGCTCGAGATTTTCCGTGAAGTTGTACAATATTGACACATAGTGACTAATTCAAGTCATTACAGGGCACGACTACAAGCATTCACTTCTTAAAGCAATAGTTCACCCCAAAATGTCGTCATTTACTCACCCTCATGTCGTTCCAAACCTGTATACGTTTCTTTCTATGCTGAACACAAAATAGAAATCATTCTAAAAGTTGACGGTCCCAATTTACATCCATTGTAGGAAAGAAATACAATTGAAGTCAATGGGGACCATCAACCAGCATTCTTGAAAATAGGATTTTTTTGTGCTCAACATTAGAAAGAAATCATCCAGGTATTCAGATATTATAGGTAAGTATAACAAATGTGTTCAGGTCTCAAGCCAGAAGTCATTTCTGGAAGTAACTGAATTCTTGAGCTGAAATATAGACAACATAAACATAAAACCATGTTATTTGGGTTATTTAGTAGTTTTCAGGAATTTACTGTCTAAAAATGTGGAAAAAAAAGTCATAATGAAGAAAAACTGATTTTTGGCTAATGGTCTCGTAATCGTGTTCATGCTGTAACTTGGAACATGTCAGACATTCACTTACATTGACAACAAAAGAACTGTCATTTACTGGTTCAGCTGTTCTCACTGGGTCCTAAAGTCATAAGATCAGATGTTTATTTGATTTAGCTGCTTTGTAAGAGACTTTGATTGTAATGCTCTGGGCAGTTTAGCTCAATTAAACCATTATGAGACACACACAGGCCTTGAATGAGACTTTTCACTTGCTAGCACAACACAAAGAACGTCTCTGTTTGTCCGCTTACTGCTGCTTCCTGGAACCGAAGGAGACAAAAAGACTGAAAGACACCCAACAGGATCACATTTAAGCAGTGATTCCATTTGGCAAACGAATCAGATGTCTGATTATTGAAGACAGTTTATTATTCCAGTTTATACATGACAATTACAAAGTGAAAATCTCAGTTTAATGTACACATGATACATTTATTAAGAACATATACCAAGTTGAAATCTGCTAAAATCTGCTTTGAAGCCTAAAATATACTGGTCTTCAGTAATGTATATACATTATGCATTATATATGCCAGTACATTGTTTATGGAACATTGAAACATTGTTCAGTAGTTGGACCTTCATGTAAGATGGTTCAGAGAACATTCAAATGTAACATTCCCATGTTAGCAAAAATAATAAAATGGAATATTACCCAAACACCATGTCTTAGATATACACATTTTTAACATTCACATAACCAGAGAAATCACTTTTCATCAGTTTCGAATATTCTGGAATAATGGTTTCGCAAGTTAAAGGGAATATTTTGTTAGGTAGGAAGAGATAGACTAGTGGTTTTAGGTGAATGCCTTATTTTTACTATTGTCGCTGGAAATTATTGTTATTACTTTATTGTATATTATTTAATATATAGAGCATAGATTTGACATTTTTTATCATTTTCGAGTGTGTGTTGTACAGTGACCAACTAACAGATTTTTCTGAAATTGTTTAGTTTGACTCTCTCAATTGCTAAAGGATGGGTCTTCTTACTTTTCTTAATTACACTGATATATAAATAAATATTTATTTATTTAAATGTAGCTAAAATAAATGGATAGCAATAACTTATTGTAAAAAAATATATTTCTGTGCAGGCTATTTTAGCTCTTTTGTCTTTTAGTCTTTCATTAGCTCACGTTTTGCTTATTTTTAGTGGATAAATGAAGTTTACACATTGCAAGGTGCATTTCAAATATTATTTTTAACACATTATAGCCTAATCATTGCAAAACTAACTTCTATTTTGTGAAATGTTTGTTTTGAGCATCTTTACAATAAATTGCACTTGGTTTGGCATTTTGTTTCATGACTTTCAGACACCTCAGATAAGAGACAAAAGTCCGTCCAGTAAGATGAAGTTCATGGGAGTTTGCTTTGGTGTGAATCATTTTGAATCAGAGGAGTCAAATTCCAGCAGACGTCACAGAAACTCCTTCACAGCACGGCACATAACGGGACAAAGTGCGGCTGTGATTCAGCTCTCGTCTGCTTTCTGACAACCCTGTGGTGTGGCTTATTTTATTTTTTTGAGGATAACGGAAATAAAACAAAGAACTTAAATATTTTCTATGAATTAAACAGAGGAGCACAACCGCGAGCATTTTTCAGGTTTTCCCTCTTACAGGAAACTCGCTCTTCACGTCGTACTGTTGGATTTTTCTTGATTTTTCTCGATTAAGATTACATATCTGACAACCCAGCTGTCTGCGGACTGTTAAGTGGAAAGTGTAAACAAACAATTCATATTTATAAAGGAAAGTGAACGGCGTTCAGCGCACGCGCCGTCCATCAGAGAATGACACGCTCGGCGTTTGGCGTTTAACCGCCCAACTTACGCTAGTTTCGTGGATTTACCTGGTTTTAACCCACCATAATGTTCGAAGGAATGGTCAGGGTGGAAAACAACTCAAAAACACACAAAATTGACATCGACTCCACGTGTCACCGGTACTCTGTGAGGACAGGTAAGAAAATACCATGATATTCCCTGATGCATCTTATCCCTGCTTGGTTAGTCTGATGATATATTTTAGTGCTGTCATAGATTGAAACACTTACAATGAGTTATCACGATACTACGTTATTACTGTGTTTTATTGGACATGATAAGTACTGTTTATTGACGACTGTACCATGGTATTATTTAAAGTTGCTTACCATGGTATTCCTTGAAGTAGGGTGGCATTGCATAAAAATAGTTTGGTGTAACGTTACTGCAAAAATTACTTTGTTGAAGGTTATTGGAGTAGGTTTTTCAAGAAAAAGACTATTTCAGTCTTTCTACCTCCAAAATAATAGCAGTTATGTGTGAAATTTACCTGCAATTTATGAGTGTAAATGTCTTGAAAGCCTAGTATACATCCTAAAAATTAATCTGTTTTCATGTTTGTACCATAGTACCCTAATAAATTGAGACACTAACAAAAAGGTAGGCCTGTTAAAGGTACCATGATGTTGCTGTGTTGTATTGGATGTGATGTAATGATGAACAGTTGTACGATGGTATTCTTCACATTAGCTTTAAGTAGCATGTGAATACCATGGCAAATACGGTAGTGATTAAGCAACGTTGTGTACATGTGTGATAGTTACCTTGTTTTTGTCCATATTTTTGCTGTTGGATTAAGGAACATGTTATCAAAATACAATGCTGTAAGCATCTGATATCATTACTCTGCTTCCACAGTATTCATAACTGTAACTAATGGGATGTTTTCTGAACATTAAGCCTCATGTTTTGAGTTCTAATGTGCAATAGGATCTTTGGGAATGCAGTACTTTCCTTTATTCCTTTCGTTTCAATCTCTTCCCACATCAAAGCTGGGCAAACAATGTCAGAATACATGAGGATGGAGCATCTGGTTGTTTAGTGGTTGAATTTGTTTTAGACATCAATCAGAGGGTAAGACAAGTTTTCACTGAGTTTAACAAACCTTTCCAGTCATAACAGCCCTTTGCAATTCAGATCTGACTTTCGGACACAACATTGTTGGTGTCCACAGCTCTGGAGAAATGTGAAAGTCATGTAAAAACACTCGATTTGGAGAGTAACTCGAGCAAACATTGTGATTAACTCCAAAAATGCATACAGGGCAGCTTTGCAAGTGTTTATTGACAACTGGCATACAGCTAATTGACATGACAGAGATTAGGGACAACAGTCATTGTGATTAGAGTCAGTAGAAGCTACTTAGTTGCAATCTGTCACTTCTGTTTTTACATCCATGATTCAGGTATTAAGGCCACTTTGTCTGTTTTTCAATGTGGGACAACATGCATAAAATAGTTTTCAAGAAAAGATAATTCAGAAATGAAAAAAACTGTTGTTATTTATTTACATGTTTTTCTTTCGTGTGAAACGCAAAATAAGATATTTGTCAGTGCTTCACACGGTTCATTTTTTATATTTTGAAAGCAAAAAAAAGTCAAATTCTGGCTGAAACATCATTTATGTAAAATGTACAGATTTAGAACAACATGAGGGTAAGTGATGACAGAATTGCCCTTTTTGGGAGAACTATTTCTGTAACAATTACTATTGTTATTTTGATAAATTTTTGTATTACAGTTTTGTGGTTTTTATCGTCAGATTTGTTAATGTTCAAAGCTGTTTATGTTCAAACTGTTTCCTCAGTTCACATAGTTTAGTGTGTGTGTGTTGTGAAGCGATTGTCAGCTGGTTTGTGTCTCCTGTTGTGTGAGTGAACAGGAAGTGCGTCGAGACTTTTGCCAGAACTTCAGCAGAAGTGCAGCTGCTAAATTTAAATGGAGTATGCAGGGTTTCTTTGGCCAGATTCCCCTGAGCATGAGTCCTAAACAAATTAGAGCTGTTCTTGAGAAGTTAATGATTCATTAGTAGAGCTGTCACTTTAAGTTCATAATTCGGTATAAATATCTATTTATCTATATAGCTTATGTGCTTTAGTCATTTACACTTAACATTAATTCATTTAGCAAACACTTTTGCCCAAAGCTACTTACAATTGGGGACTTTTTAACTGGAGATTTCCAAATAGTTTTTTTTTTTTTTTAGTTAGGAATTGTAACTTCAACTGTCAGATATTTAGTTGCACACAGATGTTTTGGCTTAAGTTTACAGTAAAAAAAACAAAAACTGGCTGTTGTGGGCACACAGAGAGCTGAGCTTGGTCTCACTGTCGAATTGGCTCTCAGTGTGTTAGAAAGGAAGGAGGAAAAGACTTGCAGAAAATGACCATCAAACTTTCACTTCCTCAAGCACTCCTGTCACTGGACGAGTCACATTATAAATGCATGTTTAAGTGTGATGAATCAGCTCAAATGGTAAAAAAATTCTCAAACGGCTTGGCGTTTTTTCAAGCATTTACTTTTCCTCTTTATGATCTCCTCGGCATACCGTTGTGTGTGTGTGAAATGCTCATGAGCAGCCAATGGGAGGCCAAGTAAAGCAGAACTGTGTTTGGAGAGGGCCTCTCTAATCGACTAAGGTAAACACACATGTTTCTCTTACTGGACAGTCATAGCTTTTCAGTGCATGTCAATATTGATTGAAGCTTGTGGGTTGTTTCTGTTAGTGGTTAAACTGTTTATCGGGAATTAGTGGTTTTTGCTTAGTCCAACATATGTTTCTTTTCATGTAGTTTTTTGCATGTGATTTAAACCTGAGAGATGAGAATTTGGAAGGCAACCAGGTTCCTTTTATACAAAAAAGTTGCATATAAACTGTAGGACTGGAACGCAATATTCTACTATTTGAATATTCTTTCGGTGGGTTGGCATTTGATTTAAAATTTTGAGATTCGAATATTCTTTTTTTTTTACATTTTTTTTTCTGCCATCCTCCGCGAAACTGCTTAAATATGAATAGAGAAAATTAGACTGCTGCACCACTAACACAGAGATCGCAAAGAAAGACATTGAGCAGTATTTGAGAGACACTACTAGTCGGGCCCACTTACATGGTGAAAGCAAAAAAACACCAGTATTTGTCGCAAAGATGAAGTTGACGATCCTGAGTCGCCATCTGCTCAGTGCTTTAAATTATTATGTTTTATAGTAGCATTCTAGTCTGAGGCAATTGCATTTCGGTAATTCTTTGTGCAGCGCTCCTGTTCAACATCAGAAAGTGTATCCTGATTGTTTTCTTTAAACGCACGTTTTGTTGATAATGTGAGTACACACAAAATAAGCTTTCTTTACAGTTCCGGCTGATATTTTACTCTTACCTTTATGAGCAAAAATTAAGTTAAGGCTTAGTCCTGGCTTTAGCTAAACCATGTTTGTGAAACCAGGCCTTTAAGTTTTCATATATATGAATTATTAATTTAAATCGTGATGACTTAAGAAGGTTAAATAGATCTGTCTGCCCCTTGGTCATTACTTTAAAAAACAAAAACTTGAATTTAACAAAAAGTGTTCCAAATATATTTCTAAACTAACTTTAGAAACAAACGTAAATGTAATCATTTTGCTATTAAAAACAGCAGAGTGTAAAGGGGAAAAAAAAGAACCCTTTCTGTCAGACTCGGCCAGTAATTCTGATGAGCTGTCGTACAAGGTCCGGGCGAGGTTGTTAGGAATTTTTGCAGAGAATGTTTGTTTAATGGCCTATTTAACATTTTTATTTATGCTACTTTCTTATTTAAATGTATTATTTCATTGATTTATGTTAGTGTTTTTGTGGCTGCTTGTTCACTGGCGGAAGTGCTAAAATAAACACGCACGTTTGTTAATAATATTTAAGCCCCATTTATTTTGTTTTTCAAAATTACATATAGGCTATATATATATATATATATATGTATATATATATATAAAATATTATATATAGGCCTATATACACAAAGGTTATATATAATTGATATATATTTATTTATAAATAAATGTATTACCATGCCATTTTTTTCGTTCTCCTTTTATTTAAATAGTCTTCCTCCGAAGCTTTAAATATTCGGTGTTGATTACTGCCGAAGCTTCAAAGCTCAAAAAATGGTATTCGGACCAGCCCTAATAAACATAGTGTTAATGACCATTGTCTTCTATAGAGCTGCTTTATATAATATATAATAGGGCTGGTCCAAATGCCATGTTTTGAGCTTTGAAGCTTCGGTGGGAGGGGCTAAACATATCCTTCTCTCTTATAAAGGCAGGAATCTCTGTGTCTGTCTGTTTGACATTTTTATTTTGTAGATTACCATTCATCCAACAGTCTTCAAGCATGGCCAGGTGTGTTGCTGCAGACCCAAGGGAATGCAGTGTTGCATTTTGGTGCAATATGGACACAACACATTCAGAATAAACTTTTAATAAACTACAGAACATTACGAGCAGCAAACGGTGTGCATCACACGGAAAGTACACTTAAAATAAAATTTAACAAATTCCCGTAGCCTATATAGAATAAAACAAGGTGTAATACGCTAACAGAACAAAGACATTAACATTCCGCTTTTATTTTAATAACTTTTACAAAGTCTTTTAAGTAAAAGAAAAACATTAAAATCACAATCAGGTTGCAAGTGAAGCTACCTAAATTACATACAAAAAAACTAACACTTCAGTAGGCTTGTCGCAATAATCAATATATCGATTTTTAGCACAATATATGTACATGACCTCAATCATTTTTGGTGATACAATATATTGCCTATTACTAGTTAAATTAGTTGGATGAAAAGCTAATAATTAACTTAGAGTAGGGATGTAACGGTATAAAAATGTAATGGTATGGTAATACCTCATTATGAATGGCACGGTACGGTATTTATTGAATCATTTGTATAAAAAACAAAACTACTTAAGAGGCTCAAAAAAAAGTGCCAGAAGTGTTTATTAAACAGTTTACATGAACAATGAACATATCAATGGCACACACATTAGCCATCTATCTGTAAACTTTGAAACAGGAACTTCAATATCAATTTGCATATTCATTACGTCAGTGCGTCATATTATCTTGCTTCTCTGTGTCACAATGTTATTCAATGCACCCTAATTCTCAATATAACTGTTTTCACTGATATTTTTAATGGTTTCTGTTTCTGAAAAACGGAATGAATATGAAATAGTGACTGAAATGCAGGCTATTATAAGGTCTACTGAACTAGCTCTACCTTACAAGATGTTAATCTACGTTACGTGCCAAGAAAACAAGGGCTCGCACGGCAGTACCAGAGACTCGCTGAGGTGTGTCCAAGAAGTCTCTAGATTTGTCGCTAGTCACTTTTAGGGTAAAATGTCGCCAAAGGGGTCTGAAAAGTCACTAAATATAGAGACAAAGTCGCTAAGTTGGCAACACTGATCTGTAGACAACAGACCGCAAAGAATGATGGGCACGCTTGGGCTGATGGGAATTGTAGTTCCCGCTACCTCCCCTTCGCTCCATTCACCTGAGCAAACTTTTCTCAGAAGACCTATTGTTTTATCGAGTCATGCGACCACGGTATCATGGAAAAAATTTGATATCGCGGTACGACGGTATTTACAATACCGTTACATCCCTAACTTACAGTGAACATTTTTTGCATGACTGCGCAGAGAAGATGATTGTTTGAAACACTTCCCACATGCATTGCATTGATACGGTTTCTCTCCGGTGTGGATTCTCTCATGTCTTCTCAGGTCTCTCGAATCAGTGAATCTCTTGTCACAGTGCGTACACTTGAAAGGTTTCTCTCCAGTGTGAATCCTCTCGTGTATTATGCGATTTTCTGACTGACTGAATCTCTTGTCACAGTACGAACACTTATAAGGTTTCTCTCCTGTGTGGATCCTCTCGTGTCTCTTCAGGTTATCTGACATATTGAATCTCTTGTCGCAGTGCGAACACTTATAAGGTTTCTCTCCGGTGTGGCTCCTCTCATGTCTTTTCAGGATACCCGACCAACTAAATCGCTTGTCGCAGTGCGAACACTTATAAGGCTTCTCTCCAGTGTGGCTCCTCTCGTGTCTTTCCAGGTTTCTTGGCCAACTGAATCTCTTGTCGCAGTGTGAACATTCATATGGTTTTTCTCCAGTGTGGATCCTCTCATGCCGTTTTAAATTGGTGGCCGAAATAAAAGTCTTCTCGCACTCAAAGCACATGTACTCTCTCACGCCAGTGTGTATTTTCTGATGCACTTTTAAATTCTGTACACATGAAAACCCTTTTCCACATATATAACACGGATGTGGCTTCTCCTTTGCATGAACTTTCAGGTGCATTTTCAGGTCTGAAGGCCGCAGACACATTTTACCGCATTGATCGCACATGCAGAGGCTCTCTCTAGTGTGGATGTTCATGTGCACCTTAAGGTGTGCCGAGTGTGCAAATCTCTTCCCGCACTCATCACAAGTGAACGGTTTCTCTCCCGTATGAATTTTCATATGCGACGCAAGGTGTCCTTTTTGCGCAAAACACTTCCCACACTGCTCACATGTGTGCGGTTTCTCTCCCGTGTGAGTCCTCTCATGTGTCTTCAGGACTTCTGACCGACTGAATCTTTTGTCGCAGTGTGAACACTTGTAAGGTTTTTCTCCAGTGTGAGTCCTCTCGTGTACTTTCAAGTGTCCTGACCAATTGAATCCCTTGTCGCAGTGTGAACACTTGTACCGTTTCTCTCCAGTATGTGCTCTCATGTGAACATTAAGACTCTGTTTGTATGCGAAACTCTTTCCGCACTGAGTGCAGGTGAATGATTTATTAGCACTTGTCTTCTTTAAAATATTCTGAGAGCAGCTCTGAGGTTTTTCTCCATGGTTTTGCTCCTCGGCTTCACTCAGTTCTTCACCCTCCACATGTTCTCCATACAACTCTGGAATAAAAAGGTAAAATGTCTTCAATTTCATTAACTTGTAAAACCCCCCCTTCTTTCACATTTTGTTATGTTACAGCTTTATTTCAAAATAGATTCATTTCAATATTTTCCCTCAAAATTCTACAAGAAATAACCCATAATGACAATGTAAAAATCTTTGTAAATTTATTAAAGGGGTCATCCGGTGCCGTGTGCACTTTTACAAGCTGTTTGGACAAATGTGTGTTGTGTACACAACCACCCTACAATGATAAAGATCCAATTTAATAAAAATAATAAGTTGCTCCTTCTGAAATCAAGCCATTCTCAAATGCGTGTAGGTGTGGCATCACACAGACAGAGGCCACTCCCACAATAGTTGATTGACAGCAGCGCAGTAGTGATTTACTCCCGACATCTGAGAGACTGAAGACGCAGAGGAGTAACGTTACGTTTGGTTCTAAAGGGAAACGCACCCTTAATCAACCAAAATGCATTTATGTTCCTGTGAATCATTCATGATCCAGCCTCACCTACAGAAGCAGTGAGTATAATGTCTTTTAATTAATCTTTGCAAATCTCCTTTCCTAATAATGTGCTAATTAGCCAGTTTCACTATGAATATGGCTAAAAAAAGATCCTCGGAGAGCGCCTCGGAAAAGAGGGGCGGAGTCAGCGGAGCTCGTGAAGATTTAAAGGGGAAGTGCACAGAACAGTGATTTCTAAAAAGCTGTTTTTGACAGGGGAAAATGAGTGTTTTTTACACTATCTTTGAGAAATTTTAAACAAACTATATTACAAACTTTCTATTCATCGTAATTCTATTAATTACGATTATTAATCATAAGCTTGTGGAAAATTGGCCTTTTATGACTCCTTTAAAACTAAGAAAAAGAAAATCACATACATGCAGTTAACTGTGGGATCTTATATAGACATGTGCCTTTCCAAATCATATTTAGTCAATTGAATTTGACACAGTCCAGCTGTAGAAACATCTCAAGGATGATCAGAGCCTGAGCTCAATTCTGAGAGGCTACGAAAACTTATGTAGGCCTACATGTGATTTATTTAATTTTTCATTAAGTCATATTGTCATTATGGGGTATTGTTTGTATAAAGTTAATGCATTTTGGAAAAAGGCTGTAACAATAAAATGAAAAAAAAAATAAAGCATACGCTGTGCATACTTTCCGTGTTCATTGTACATGTAGTTATTATTATTCAATACTTAAGTGTATAATTACACTGTAACCTTAAAATTAAGTGTGACTGCTATTTCTTATTGCAACTTCATAAACATCAGCATTATTAATGAAGAAAAAACACCAACCTGTTTGCTCTTGAGTATCTTCAGGGTGTTTTATTCTGCAGGGTTCTGGATCTCTCATGTTCTCTTTAATAAACGCAAATCTTTGTAGATTTCAGTCTCTGATGCTTTGATGCTAATCTTCACTTTTAGGCTTGGGCCAATATCCCACGATTTATTAGTGAAATCACTGACTCTGTGAGCTTCACTCAACATGAATGTCTGTGCGGAAGAAACAGATTTACCAAAAAATCAACAATAAATACTATTTATTTACATTGACTATTTTACACATTTTAAGTATGCAAGCGAATGTCCTCCAAATTATATCAAGAGACCATAGCCGAACAGATACAGCCTTTCCAACTTAGTAAATCGTTATATTACTACAGTAAGAAACAGCACTGACACAAAAGCTCATTCAGTAACATAACACTCACATGTGGTAATTCAGTTTTTCACTTTTAACATTTCTATTGATATTGTTATTAACATATAAGAAGATATCTGTCTAGAAATATAGAAAAATAATATAATGTCAACTCAAAAGTAGGAATAAATCAAAAGTAAAGCATAAACAGTAATCGGATAACAACACTAGTAAATTAATAGAGCACTATTCAGTGAAATAACTTAGTTTAATGATTAACATGTGAGTTTTATGTGCAAAATCTGATTAAAACATCTTTAAAAGAGAAAGAGTGAGTATACACAAAGCAAAACATCGTGTCTATCGGTTCATATTTATGTAAAGATTTTAAATGTTGCAGATGGGTCATCATAATAGAGGCTCAATATTAGTAACTTTGTATCTATTATTTTTTTAACCATGTAAAGTATCAATAACAAAGATAAGGGTCAGGCAACAAAATCACGGCAGCAACACAACTGGTTAGCATCCCCGATGAAAATAACGCAGAAACGACCTCGCATACTATTGCATAAAATGTTTAAAGTGTATTTTAGCCCCAAATACGCGAAATGCTCACCTCCTCTAAACAATAGTCGCCGACCGAGGGAACGCGCACTGGTGATGACGTCATCGACAGCTGACCCGCAAAGTCAAAATTCTATTTAAAACGACAAAGCATCGATAAACACAATAATCAGGTGCAGCCGACTAATAAGGGCAAACAACCTTCTCATTCAATCTGTCATGCGTTGAGTAAAGGTTTAAAACAGTAAGCCCAAGCACCATTTCATATGTAAAATGACCTTTTCTTTAACTTTATCTAAATTGTTTTCATAGATAGTTAGGTGTATTTATACCAATCTCTGTGCATCGTCACAAAAGCTTAGTATTTGCATGAAGTCTGTCGAACTGCCTCGTTCAGTATTGATTCTTTGTAAAGGTAACAGCATTGACACAAAGAGCACAAGTCATTTAAAAGCTCATTAACCCTGCACTCACATATGTGATCATTCATATATTCTATGCGTTGCAGATTTTTCTCTTTTCTAGTTTTTAATATTTCTTGGGCTTTTGACTGCCCTCTTGTTATGTGCTGGTCAGGGACACACCAAGACAAAACAAGGACTTTTGGCGCCACCAGCTGGAGATAATATATAAATACAAAATTTATATCCAGTGGGTAAGAAAAGTATTCAAACCCCCTTAAATGTTTCACTCTTTGTTATATTGCAGCCATTTGCTTTTTCATCATTAACGTACATAAAACCCAACTGAGCATATCTGGAGAGACCTAAAAATGGGTGTTCACCAACGTTTACCATCCAACCTGACAGAACTGGAGAGGATCTGCAGGGAGGAATGACAGAGGATCCCCAAATCCAGGGGTGAAAAACTTTATTATGGCTGTATTTGATCAAAAAAGGTGCTTCTACTAAATACTGAGCAAAGGGTCTGAATACTTATGACCATGTGATATTTCAGTTTTTCTTTTTTAAAATAAATAAATAAAATAAATCTGCAAAAAAGTCAACAATTCTGTGTTTTTCTGTGGAAATGGGGTGCTGTGTATAAATTAATGAGGGAAAAAATAGCTTGGCTGCAATATAACAAAGAGTGAAAAATTGAATAGTCTGAATACTTAACATACCCACTGTATCTATATTTATGTACACATAGATTTATACAGAATTTGCCTAATCTTTTTTCTTAATAAAAAAACTGATTTGAGTACTATAATTTTATCAAAGTTGTTTTTTACCTGCATTTGAACTGTTTAGTCATGTTGTCTATTAATACTACTACTAGAAGACATCGCCTTATGCCACTCATACAGGATTATTTGTGCAGTCTTAAAAAATCTTAAAAAGCCCTTATTAGTTTTGACTGCAGGTAATGTTGTCCTCAAGATCAACACCATGACACACATTCAACAACAGGCTTCTTAAAATGAATATCGTAAGCATAATTCACAGTGATATGATGTGTAAATGTTATCATTTAAACCAGTTTATTAATGACAAAATCACCAATGACCCAAAACTAGTATTTTACTGCTTTCCAGCTGTTGTTGTAGTACTCCGCCGTCAGTGAACTGAGTAAGGTGTGTGTGTGTGAACTTCACAACATATCAGGGTTGAGTACTTATAGTTTATTTATTTATTTGTGTTAAAGACTCTTAATTGTGATGTTTTCATACATTAATGATAAACAGAGACAGAGCTTTAATCATCTATATTTTAAGAATAATATATATTTAACCCGGCGTAAACCATCAATGCAGGATTACACAGATATGCAAAATCTAATAAGCAGTCAATTTATATCTAGATGTCCTATCTTATGTCAAGAGAGGAGTTTGCCTGCTGGTTCTGCATGCAATCCATCTTTACTCAGCTCCTGCAAAGCAAAAAAAAAAAGGGAAGAAAGGAAAAAGACAAGCACAAGTCAGAACTCTCAAAAATATTTTAATTTTTTAAATGCATTTTTATTATTTAAAAACAACACATAGATTCTCCAAATAGACTAATTCTAGTCTATTCTAAAACAATGTTTATAACAGGCCTATAATTGAAGCTGGATGGTGTCCTTAAAAGGGTTATATTGCGACACATTTCCAATCGAGACCCTTCATTCAGATTTATCATTAATCTTGATTTCATCATTCAGTTAGCAGACATAAAAAAATCCTATTCCACTGGAGTGTCAAACAGAGGCTAATAGATCTGTAGATAGATTGTTCACAGAGATGATTGTGTTGTTCCTTTTTACATCAAACTTTAATTTGTTTTGGAAGGGGCTTTTGTCTAACAGTACAGCTGGGCTCGAGGAGATCTGCGGCTTGTGGTTGTTTATGTCTCATCAGCACAATGTGAGGAAACTGATAACTGAACGCTTGGGTGTTGCAGTTCTGTCACCCGATAAATGTCACCCCACCCTCAGAAAAGCCACCGATATATGCTCTTCTCTGCTGTATGTGTTACGATAGCTACAGGGGAAGTCAAAAGCTTTTACGCCAGCAAGTTTTCATGACACATCTGTTTTAAAAACTTTTCTTCGTTTGCTGAATGACTTTCTTTTTTCTTTCTGTGTTGGCTAGTTTTTCCACATTGAAGCATCTCAAAAACCTTATCACTGCACGGCCTCTGAATCCTTTATGAGAAGTTCAGCGAAACAGTGTAGGAAGGAAAAGTGATGCTGGACAGACTGATGGGAACATGCCATCTTTATCTTAGAGAACTGGGAGGGAATAATCATTTAAGATACTAATTTAACCAGTTGTCCATGCCGCTATGCTATAAACATAAACTCATTAAATTAAACAGTGACATTTATGGATTTTTAAAAAATGACCGTTCAGTGTGTAAAAGTTTTGAAATCTGAAAGTGCAGTATGTATAAAGATATTGTCTCTTAAAAGAAAGCGTTGACTGAAACAAATTATTTTTATTTTGAAACATTAGCATATTGCCCGCCCACTTGTTGCACGCCAGACCAAGATGCAAATTCATTTTTTGCCACAAGGTGTCGCTTTTGCAGAGTTAAAAGTTTACAGACATTGCTTTAAATGAAATCGACCAATCACCGGAGGGGTTTGGAAAAATTAATCTTTAAACGTATCGTTTGGCATGCATGTCAACCTGTTGTTTGACTCCCAAAACCGAAATATGAACCTTTATAACTCATAACAGGAGCACTTTAAGACCAGCAGAGGGTGATCTGGGGCTCCAGTCCCGAATGGTGTTTAAAAGCGCTGAATCTTTTGGGTTTGTGAATAGTTTTGTCAAGAATCTAGCTTTTCAACACATTAAACAGAAATGATGTAAACGGGTATATTCCACGCTCCCGCAGGATCGATAAAATGGTGCTGCAAGGATAAAGGCACGATAACAGATCTTCTCATCTGAGAAGCCTCAGCGCAGTATGGATGTGCGATATATATATATTTCGGCAATCGAGAACTTTGTAAAAAACATTCAAAACACTCCTACAGAGCGTGTGCATACATTAAATGAAGTCTAGACTAGTGCACTTCGTGTTTTTACAATAGCTCAATTCACAAAAAGTATTTTTTTTTACTTTTAGACATAATATTGCCCATCTTTGATCTTTTGCTTTCAACAAAATTCAATTCAAACAGCCTCTGTTTTGCGTCTCTGAGGATCATGAAGGTGTTTCATTCCTGAATGAATCAATGACTCACTTACTAAGAGTGATTTGCTGCCATCTATTGGCGGTTTTAATTCCACATTAAAGTTTTATATTTAATATATCAAAATAATATATATGCATTTGTAACTGCAGTTAAATTACTTAAACTGAAACAGAGAAGAAATGCATCTAAATGCCACTTCAGATTAATTTCATTTGCTTGGTAACAGCCCAATATCTTATTTTTCTATTTCTCTGATTAAATATAAGAATTTAACTCAAATGATAATGATAAAGATAAACCTATATTATTATCCAATTTAGGAGCATAGAAAATCTTAAGATGCACACATTTAAGTCAAGAAAATCTATATTTTAATATGCCCCTAATAATCTATATTTTGGTACTTCTGTATTTATAAAAACATCTGTATGGCCCTGAAAATTATTAATTACAAAATCAATAGTAGTTATTAACATTGATGTGATTTAAAATTATATATATATATATATACTCTGTGCACGTGCATTTGGTATATTAAATATAAAACGTCCAACTACATTTGGGTTAAGCCCTAAATGTTTATAATATCTGGCTCCGCCCCTGGTTTGCACAAACCAATGTGTTTATAATTAAGTTTGAAACATCCAGCCATAAAATGGACTGCTTTGCATGACTCTGGAAGTTACACTCATTAAATTTACCAATTGCTATAACTGATCTTATAGGAAAAATAAGATGGATAACATCACTACTGAAGAGTAACTGGGAATAGTCCCACTTTCACAGCTGGTAAAGCTTACACAACTTCAACCAGCAGATGTCCTCAGGATGCTGTGTTCTGAGTGCATCTAAACATGAGCTGGGTTGTCATCGCTCTATTTTAATGTGCATTTTGAAGCATCGCGTGAGAAAAGAATACTGCAAAGGCCAAATTCCTGTTGAAAAAACAGCATATGCTGGTCTAATAAGCTGGGATGCTGTTTTTTTTTTGTTTAAACTGGTCCTTTGTTGGCCAGCAAAAGACCAACTTAAACCAGCATTCCAGCTAGAAAACTTAATATACACAACATAATGCTGTTTTCTCAAAGGGGTTTCTGATAAAAATCCTTTATAAAAGATGGCCTTAACTACTATATACTTACATAAAAAGGTAAGCACAATGCACTTATTGTGTTCACGCTGTATTGTTAAGCACTTCTGCTGCTATTGAGGAGGATACGGGTAAAGTTAGGGACAGGTTTGGTGGTATGGGTAGGTTTAAGGGTGGGTTAAGGTGTAAGGGATGGGTCAACAGTGTAATTATAAAACTACAGAAATTAATTAAAGATGCAATTACGTAGGTATTTTACAATATAAATACCAAAATAATGCATTTTACCAAATTATTATTTAAATAGATAGTAATTAAGGCCACCTAATAAAGTGGGACCAAGAATAGTTCTGAAAGTGATTCCAAGGATAGGGCTGTATCATTATCACTATAATTGTGGTGTGGACTCTTTTTCATGTTTATATAGTTATCATTCTTGGTGTAAGCAGGCTTTTAAAGCATCTTCCAATTTCTGGAAACTAATTTTCAGTAAATTGATTACCAGATGTATATTCTATTGTCAGAAATCATTTAGAATAAGCGTCTCTCCACCTGCGTCTCTAATGATACAGATCTCCTTCACCGTGTGTTTACCTCATGAAACAATAAAATGCTCTGAACATAAATCACAATTTACCAGTGAAACAAAGCCAAAACTTATAATTGCAATTTGAATGAGTGCCAAAAATTTTAGGCATGCTTCTTTACATCCCTTCAACGCAGCTCCACTCTGATGCATTTGGGATGGCGCCTTGTTGTAACGTATTAAAACAGATGCTAGATGATTGTTTACTTTTTTGATTGAGTTACTTATTAGGTTGCTGATCTCACACTGCCCTTCTCAAAGGAGAGTCTTGGAGGGATCCCCCCCCTCCTTCTCCTAACGTATCTAAGTTCCTTGTTTTCTATGCTACCTCTCGACTGACCCCCAATGTTGTTTTTTGTATGTTTGGAGGGGGGTCCTATTTCGTTGCAGTGTACTTGTACATGTGTAATGACAATAAAGTATCTATGTATCTAATTAAAAAATGTTATACGTGAGTAGATCCATGAATACAATAACTGTGCCATAAAGGAAACCAAGTCCTTCCTTCCAATCTACTAGTCGATATTATATTTTCAAATCATGTTAACATTTAGCGAGATATTAAGGTTGTGATAGTGTCCAGTGGCCAGCTTGCTTAAATTATGTGTCATTTGTTGAAGTCAACAAGTTGCTGACTCGTGTGACAGCTTCAGTATCAGTTAGTCTGGAGGTGATACAGAAGTTGACATCAGGTCGGTTTGTACGTGTTAACTGCTTTGCAGAAGTGTTTTTTTTTTTTAAAACTGTTGAGAATATTGTGTTATAGATTTGAAAATGCAAAAAAATGCTATCATTGTTTAACTCATTCCTCTGTAACCCCTTTCATATACAGCTTTAGAAACTGATGTACTTCCAATTTGACATAACATGGTTCACTATTTAGTGACATAACCCCTTTTAGGATTGCCAGTCAAACGTTTGGAATAATTACTTTTTTTTAATTGTTTTGAATGTTTTTGGAAGCGTTTTTTTGCTGCTGCATAATATTTTTTGTGGTAATCTTTCAGGATTCTTTGAAAAACTAAAGTTCAAAAGAACAGAATTTACCTTGAATTTTTTGTTTGTAACATTATAAATATCCTTAATGTAACTCTTGATCTATTTAATTAATCCTTGCAGAATAAATGTACTTTTATTATTATTTTTTATTCTAACTTGCTGGGGCTTTTTTTCCAACAAAAACAATATGCAGCAAAAAAGGAAGAAAAAAAAATTAGTCTTATGTGCAAAATTTTTTATTACTTTATTATTATTTTCTGAATGTTTTAAAGGGGACCCATTTTTACAATATGTAATACAAGTCTCCAGAATGTGTTCGTGAAGTTTCAGCCCAAAATGACACACACATAATTTATCATTTGAAAATTTTGAGTGGAAGCAGAAAAAGGCTGATTTTCGTGTCTGTCTTTTTAAATACAAATGAGCTGCTAGTCCCCGCCCCCTTTTTCCAGAATAGATCTCCGCCATTACAGCTCGTACCTGTTAAAAACATCTGTTTGATCCTGTTTATTGCACTGAAATCATGCGTTTTAAACCATGTTAGTTTAAACTTCTGATACGTTATGGTTTTCTAAAATTTTTGAGTCATGGACAGCAAGTGGCTATCAAAGGCATGCAAGTACTAAACTAAGTTCTCATTCACACACAAGTTTACATTAAAAACACATGAGTTACAAAAACCGGGGGTTAATTTTGTCTGTGACGGTTAACAGCCTGTAAATAAATCTCACGTTTATATTAGGTCTGTGTGGCAGCAGCAATATAAATAAATAAATACACTGCTCTCTTGTCTCTTCTGAGGCTCTGTTAGCATGTTTTGCCCAAATGTTTGAACTGGTATCCCATTGTTGCTTGCAAAATCAAAATGATGGCGCAGTGGGTAGAGACTTACAGATTAAGGGTCCCTTAAGGATCCCTTTGCAACGTCAGAAGAGGAGCGAAATCAGACGCACTTGTTTTTTTCAGAGACTTGTAGAAAAAGTCTTACTAAAACAAAGTTACTGGGTTAATCTTTTCCAGGTTTCTTGGTTGGTAGATGTACCAGAGACCTGTTTCTAGCACTTAAAACCTGGAAAATTTAGATTTTCATGATATGTCACCTTTTAATTATTATTATTTTAAATTGGAATGATATTTCACAATATCACTTCATTTTCTGATCTTGATAAATGCAAACAAATAATCCAAATTAATTGTTCCAAACATTTCACAGATTAAATATATATATATATATATATATATATATATATATATATCTCAACATATGTTTAAATACAACTTGCAGACTCAACAAAATGAGATTATTGGAAATAGATTATTGAGGGTACTACAAAATAAAAAAACAAACAAACAAGCAACTTCTGCAAGGTGTATGTGAACGTAAGACCACAATTATACAGTACAGGGCTGCCAGAATCATGGGAGACATGGGAGATTATATATGAATTGATTGTGTAATATGTATAATGATATTCAAAAGTCAACATAAGTCATGGTAATTCTGAAAACAAGATAAATTTATTAAATCACCTGCCAGCCCTCAAAGCAAAAATAATGTGCGTTTTAATGAATAAATCAGTAAGTGCGCTGAATTACAAGAAATTCCTGAGATATTAAGTAGGACACAGAAGTAGCTGTGCAGTCAATTTAGCCGGAAAAGAAGCCGACAAAATGCTTGTTAGGATAATGACAAGAGAAATGGTGTTATTAAATGGTATAGTTACCACTGTGTACTGTAGGAATATAGTTACCAAAACAAGGACATAACAAGCAGATGTATTTACAAGACATTTCAGGGCCTGGGCCACTGACCAGAACCAGATCTTGGGGTTCGGGGTTCGATCAGCGCTTCTGTCGCAGATGGGTCTGGATCAGCTGTGCCTTTCAGAACATTCATACGCTGACGAAGTGCTTCCTTTTTTGGGAAGAGCAAGAAGTCGTACACAAGAGCAGCAGCCACCCCTCCGCTCATCGGTGCTATCCAATAGATCTGTGTGAGGACATCATTATTACACACTGTCACAAATAATATTATAGTCATTTTGCACATAGGACTATTTTTTATTTTTATTTGTTTATTTATTTTTATTAAAAAACAACAACAATTATTTCCTTTCTGCCCTAAGAAACTTAGAGGAAGTACAATGTGTGACAAAGTATGCAAAAAAAAAAAAAAAACGATTGTGAAGAAGTTATGAAGAAGTGCAAGTGCATAACCTAATCATAAAGCATTTAATTGGGATTAGTTATTGTTTTTATTCAAAAAGTAATTGTGATTTTGGTTACATTCAGTGCTGTGAAGACTACCTAAAAATGATAGTCTGTTACTGATTTCAAACTACATGACAAAAATTGTAGTAAGATTTTTTGTCGAATTAAACAAATTCATGCGTTTATGACCTCGGGGTTAGATTATTGTGAAGCTTTATTGGTGGTTGTTCTGCACGCTTGATAAATAGACTACAGCTGGTTCAAAATGCAGCAGCTAGAGTCCTTACTAGAATTAGGAAGTATGAGCATATTAGCCCGGTTCTGTCAACACTGCACT
>JAUCNO010000663.1:15944991-15964344 GCA_032353835.1 Enteromius viviparus
CCTTTTATGTAAAGCACCTTGAATTACCACTGTGTATGAAATGTGCTATATAAATAAACTTGCCTTGCCTTGCCTTACCAGTGCAAAACTATCACACATTAAAAAGGATTCGTACCAATATTGTCCAAAACCCCACTTTTCTAGAGTGTTTCCAAAGTTTTGGAGGGCGGTGTAGATTATCCAAGAGTTTGTAAAAAAACTCAATAAGTAATGATATTCACATATTTATTCATAATTTACTCATAAAGCTAAAATGACTGACATTGATAACCAAGTATTTCAAAATTAGATGTGCATTAAGTGTGATTTCGTTCTGGGCCTGCCAGATGCACAGAAAAGGGGGAAAAAAAACTCTACCAGCAGCAGCGAGGATGCTTTTAGTTGATTTATTTATTTAATGAGGAAAGGAAAAGCAAAAGAAAGCATCATTAGTTATACCCTAATCTTGAAAAAAGAGAAGAGGGGAGTTTCACAGACTGATGGTCAATGTGTTATCATTCTATTTGCCTTGTTAGAAAGTAGCATGCTGTGATTAAAAGGTTTCATTTACTTCAAGAATATTCCTGATAATTAGCAACAATAATCAGGAATTGAAAAAGATAAAAACCATCGCCTCCCCCCTGTTACAGCACACCTGAATGCACTGCTCGAAAAATAATAGTCCTGCGATTGATCACACCTGGAGTGAATAGCTCTACAGGGATCTATCGTTTGATTCAATGTCATCACTCTCAGTGTAAAGGGCCCTTTAGCTGATGTGTACAACAATGTATGAATTTAAAGTGGAATATAAAATAAATCATAATCATCAGAGGTCAAAATTCTAAATGGTTTTATCTTTCTTTAGCAAGATTATTTCTAAGAAACTGACAAGCAGAATATTTACTATTAAAACCAATCAAAGACAAATATAGTGCTTAATCCTGTTCCTTGACAGCAACCTTCTAGCAGAGAAGTACCAACAAAACACCTTTTTGTAATAATCAAGTCTTCTGGAAGATCTTATTTCGCTGGCGTATCTGATTAGGGTCAGAATAAAACTCTGCAGGAATAGATCTCCAGGAACAGCACCGAGCACCCGTGCTTTAGAAAAGCTATAATGAACACACAGGCCCCTAAATAAAATTTGATGGAACAGTTTAGAAAACCTTGTGATTACGTGTGTCCACTTGTGATTTCTGATGCACAAACATGGTTATAAAAAACATAAACACCAGAGTTTTCTCAGTGTTGGACCTAAGGGCTATGTCTACTTGCATCATGACCCAAGAATTGACAGATGCATTGAAAAAATTATCTGACCTGATGCAGAACCTGATTTTGCAGAGTTCATTGTGTTCTTAGGTCAACATCTTTGTTAAACCTGGAACAACACTGTGATTAGCCAATCTGGGGTGCGTTTCCCAAAGGCATAGTCTACTATGGTTGCAAGTTTACCAGCATAGTTCAACGATTCGGTGTTTTCCGAAAGCATAGTTCAAACGAACATTCGCAACCAACGTCACAAACGAACGTGGTTTGAACTACAGCACTAGACCTGTGGTTAGAAGCATAGTTTCTTGTTAGTACGATATATGGGCTTTAATAAATATGCTCTTGGGTACAAGAAGCAAACTAACATGCATTACTATCTTTATCTTCCATTCTATCTAAATATAAAATGGATTTAATTATGTATTTTTGCACGTCCATTCTAAACGCTGTTTTTTAAAAGGGCGCATGCGCAAAAAAGGCTAAGGGAACCTCGGAGTATGACGTATGAGAGAACCCGCGATGACTCAAAGATCAAAAAAGCAAAATGACAGTGAACAAAAATAATAAATTAGTCAATATGTCTCATGTGCAACACAGCAGCATCTTGGAGATCTCTAATCAGTTTAATAGCAGAAGGTATATCTTCATGACATGCGTGTGACATCATTAACAATGGCCCTATATTGATGAACTTACGTGGTTCAAACGACGGAGATGCGACCGTGTTTGGGAAACAGTCGTGTGTAGATAGTTCATTTCCAAAACAATGCATCGTACTATGGTGGTTTATCAGCGAGTTACATAGCTGTTCGTGAAACGCACTCCAGATTTGAAGAACCAGTTTATAGTCCGGGATTGGTGCTTGTACATCAGAGTCATTCATCTATTATTAAATCTGATTTCAGGGATTACTGGGTAAGGTTAGGTAGAGATATGGTCAAGACTAAGTTTTTGGATTAAAATGTTTTTCCAGGGTCTATAAAATACGTTGACCGAAGAACACATTGAACATTGCCTGATGTGATAATGAGACTCCACAAAGACATTGCATTTTGAGAGATGTATGAATGAGTCATAGTTCCACAAATCAGTGGCTGTCCTCCCAAAATGATGCCACAGACAGTGCACACGTTTCTCACAATGATAAGATTAAATACAAGAACATAAAAAGAGGCCTGATGAATATTAGGAACACATTTTTTAATCAGGGGGGAATGTGGCGATAGTGACTATCAGTGTTTGTGAATTGAGGACCTTACACGATTACACACAATCTCCTGGAGAAGAGAATATTTAAAACGAGTTGTCAAAATCATAAAAGAGTTTCAGTAACAATTTATTCTAAGGAGTGAATTCTTAGGAAGATTTCTACTCCAACATTCTAATTCTACTTGAATCCAACAGAACCCTTTAAGTTTTTTAAAGAGAAAAACACTCCTTCTTCAGCACAACTCTAGTGTGACAGAACATCTATCCAGAAACACTTGCATCCTCCTTGCTAAGGACTGAGTCAGTCATCAACAATGTAAGTGCGCTGTACTGAAATAATGAATGATGTGAATGAAAGGTGTTTGTGTGTACCTCTTCTGTTAAAAATGACTCCTCTAGTTTCTGAGAAAAATCCAGGAGACAAGGCAGGAACTCACCAGAGTATTGCTTCTCTGCTTATGTGATAAGAAAGATAACGTTTACTATGACGTTTGCCATGCAAACACAGTCAGATCACACACAGTGCTTGGAATGCATAGAAGTCTGACATAAAACACACACACATGCACAAATCCAGGCATAGTGAGAAGATATAAGCATGTACCAGTCAGTGCCATACCTATTCATGTGATAAGATGCAGAGAAGTAGATGAGATTAGAGCAAAGCATGGGATAGAGATAGTTAAAATGTAATTTATTAGCTGTATTTACATTCAATAATCTGAGCAAAGATTGATGGTAAATATAGAATGTCTCAAACAGAGTCCAACATAATAGATGGTTTGAGACCAAAGGTTTTTTTAAAGTTTAATATCCACTGTGAAATGATGTAAACTTATCACACAATAAGACCTGTCGCATAGATGTAGTCAGCTCTGAGAGCCATCCAGCCACAAAACACAGAGTGAATGTGACAGAGGAAGAAAAAAAAAAACTCAGTTCACTAATTGCTCACATGCACCTAATTGCTTCATATTGCCGCCAGGCAGAGGAATGCCTAAACAAAGGCTGAGATCTGCGACAGCCATTGTTTCCATGGGAAATGAAGACTATCCATTGAGAGCTTCAAAAGAGGAGGTTCGAGAGGAAATCAGAGGGTGAGAAAAATAAGCTGGTGTATTTCAAAGAAGAGAACTGAGAAATAAGGAAGCTTTAGTGTATTGATAAACATCCAGAAGGCATTAGCTTATAAACACGCTTAGGAAAAAAGAGTCTGCAAAACTGGAGAAGCGAGTGGTGCTTTTATTACAAATTTAACTGGATATAAGGTGATGGGCATTCTGCCAGAGGAGAACTGGCCCCAACTAAACCTGGTTTTCCCAAGATTTTCTCTAATGGGGTCTTGATTAGTTGGGGACACCTGATTTCTAGTGATTATTGTCGTCTTGACTACAGAGACCGTCTCTGCATTTAATAAATAAATAGTTTAATCTCGTCATTATACGATCATTATACCATCAGTCTGTTCTCCTACTTGATAATGTTCAGTGCTTTGCTACAATCTGTATTGTTAGGCCCAATCCCATTTCTATTTTCTACCTCTTTGCCTTCCCCTCGCCCCTTGAAATAAAGTGGAAAGGGGAAGGGTTAAATATTTTCCCCTAAGAAATGGGACACCACTACTACACTGTTATACATCATCATCCATTGTCACTAGCTCCTAACATTACTTCAGAGTATATGCACCAAATGCACCAATGTTTTTCTGTAGGTAATACCAGTTGTGTGGATTGCAGCAATTTCTCTTTCTTCGTTTGAAGTGAGGTCATGAAAAATCTTCGTTTGGAGGGCTATCTAGCCCTTACCCCTACCCCTCCAACCAAAAGAGAATTAAGACACCCACGTCACACGTGAACGTGCCAAACGGAGGGGTAAGGGAAAGTGTAGGGGTAAGGGGTTGAATTGGGATTGGGCCTTAAAAGCTCTATATAAATAAAAGTGACTTGACTTCAAGCAATCCAAAAAGGCAGTTTTTTTTTAGCTGCGCCCTCTACTGTACAGGATTGAATTTACATTGCCTTTAGCCTCATGCTTCTTCATTTCATTTTTGATGTGAAAGGAATTTTACGTTTACCAAAAACAGAATTTTTATATTAAAAACAAACAAATTTTGCCTAGCCCAGTGGATAAAAGATGACTCAATTTACTCCCCGGTTAAAACACATTTTTTATTAATGTATTATATTATTTATTTATTGTTTTTATTATTTACCTTTTGGGCATGAAGTCATGTAAGAAGCCTCCACTTTGCGTTGGGTTGCCGATAAGCCTGTCGGGCTATATTTTGCGATAACAACCTGCTAGCTGCATGTTATCCCTTACTTAATGAAGCAAAAAAGGATGGCAAAAAACTTTCAAAACCAACACTACTGAAAAAGTCAATGTGCTCTAGTTGACTCAAGTCAGAAAATATATTTTGGTCTCTAGATATGACTCAATTTAAGTAGTCTAAAAATTCTCATGATTCAAGATTTGATTTAAGTTTATTGCATTATGGTGCAGTTATAAAACCCAGAATACTTGTTGATATTTTCTTGATAAACAATACTCACTATCCATTCTACTCACAGTCATTAGGCCACAGAGAATGTGAACTGTTTATAAATACTGCTGTCGCTCATTGTTTAGTGTCTGGATGCTTCAGTGTTCCCGCCAAAAACGGAAGCCTGTTATTGTAACAAATGTGCTGGCTCTATCTCTCCAGGATCCTTCCTCTCAAAGGGTCCCATTCAGCTCAGGATGACAGTGACATTAAACTCCGAATAGCTGTCATGAAGGCCGCCTCTAATGAGCATGAACTTGGCTCACCGCAGGAGCAAATCCTACTGCCAGAATCATTATGCAATTCATCAGAAAATCTGATACGTTCATAAAGAATAAGTGAAAAAATAACCTGAACTGACACCACGACTACATGGTGTCACTCCTGCTATAATGGAAAGAAGAGTTTACACTGAACTCCAGCCTTCTAGTATTGCCATATAACATTACAAGCTCTCTGGGGGTGATGCTGAGTTTGGACTGGGGTGGTAGAAGGAGTGTTTTGGCTAAGGGCTGTCCTCTACCAAAACCAATGTCTAGGTCAGGGGTTCTCTAACCTTTTGGGGTCAGGAACCCCCTACAGGGGAGAAAACCTACCAAGGAACCTCTTGTAATCATAACAGTGAATAAGCATTCACTTACTACAATTTGTACTCTTGCAATTCACATAAATTTCTCTGAATCGCTTTTTTTCTAGAGTCTAATTTAATTGTTAACTTAAGACAGTGTTTAGTCTTACTGTCAGGGGCAGGAAATACTCTCATTCATTTTAATGGTGTGCAGCTTTATTGGGCTCTTTCGTGTGCTATACTTCGGACTGTTTATCTCCTGTAATCAGCACAGTATGATATCCTTTGTTTTTGAATGAAATTAACTCAAATTGAGATAGAAGAAATATTTTAAAGTGTTAGGATGCTAGGAAAGTGATTTCTAAAATACAGTCCAGTGTCAATTTTCTGTGTTAGAAACCATGGCATCATAAAACGGTCTGCACCTGGAGCTAACAGGTTTGAAAACGGTTACACGAGATTCATCAGAAAGATTAATTAAAGGTCATTATAGCATTCTTGTCACTCAGCAGCATCATTATGTTGCTATATGTGTTTTGTTTGCTTGTTTTGTTTCCGTAGCTACTATCTCCACAAAACCAACAAACTGGAGATAGTTTTAGGGAGGTTGCCTCTTATTTTCTCATAAAGTAAGAAAGGAGTAGAAGGACTTCTGTTAACTATAACTATTATTATGTGTGAATTAAATAAAATATGATATTTGTCAGTCATCATTGATGAATTACAGTCAGCCAAATTTTTTTTTTACCTGCAACTAAACTTTTGTCTTCATTTACTTACCTCACTTTGTGCTAAATTGTATGTATTTTTATGAGCTTGTATGAATTTGTGTGGTTATTGTTGAAAGTTGTTGCACTTCATAAAAATGCTAAGAGTTTCACAACATCTCCACTGGACAGAGAACTCTCAGATTTTTACCCTCTTAAATGTTCATGATCTAGATCATCTTCTGTGAACATCATGTTCTTGGGGCATGACACCAAGTGTCAGAAAAAATAAACTGTTGAAAATAGACTGAAATACTTTAAAGTTGACTCTTGATCAGAAGTTCTTCCTGGCTCTTTTAATAATGTTTATCTTTGCAGGATGAACATTCCTGGCAGACGCATCCACTTATTAAAAAAAAAAACAGAGCATCTTATTTTCTTTCAACATTAGCTTTGCAACTAAATGACATTGTTCTCAATGTAGATTTAATGAAGCTCACAGTAGTTTCAAACAAAAAGAAAATGTTTCCTGGGAGATGTTCAAAAATCAACATTTCACAATCAACATAAAATAAAGTCTGCAAACACCAACCACAGACTGTAAAGACTAAAAACACAAAACACAAAGTAAGCGTGGAAACACTACTGCAAGCATGCTTAACAGCGACACCTATCTGGGACCAGTCACTACTCAATGGGGCTAGATTCTAGGGAAGCCCATTTCTGCACTGAATAAAAAATTATTACTGTATAAAGCGCAGTTATGAGAAAAAAAGTAAAAAGTCACAACTTTTTCTCAGAATTGTGAGATATAAAGTCAGAATTGCAAGTTAAGTCAAAATTTGAGTGACAAAAGACTGCTATGTTCTCAGAATTGCGACTATACATCGTTAGTTTGCATTTCCAATTGCAAGAAAATAAGGCTGTGAGTTTGTGTCTGAGAAAAAAAGTCTGAATTTTTTATTGGCCCTAGAAATTCTTATGAGTAAAAAGTATATTCGCATTCATATTTCTAATTTTGAGCTCCAAGGTGATTATGGACATGAAATTATCCAGCCATGGCTTCCTGTTTCACAGTAATATAAACAAGAGAGAAAACAAAGCCCAAATTCCCTTAATCATCAACACAATCAGAAAAGCCAAAGAATATATTTCTGATGTGCAGCAAAAGATAATTGTGGTTCACAAACTAGTGAAGTGGCTTTAAGAAAAGAGCTAGAGCAGTGGAATTCCCATTTCCACCATCCCAATTCATCATGGATTCCATCAAATACCAACAGATTAAAAATAATAAATGACTGACTCTTTTAGAAATCTTACAAAGGGCCATGTTTGGATCTTCCAACTGTACAATAACACAAACCTTAAAAACAACACAAAAATAGGTCACTGAGCACAAAACCTCTTCTATGGCCAGTCCTCTGACCTGAACCCTGTAGAAATGAGTGAGGTTATCTGAAGAGAAGGAGCTGGCAATCTGAAGGATCTGGAGTGATTCTGCATGAAGGAAGGGTCTCTGATCTCTTGTGTTCTCTCAGGTGTTCTCTAACCTCATCAAGCATTATAGGAGAAGATTTAGAGCTGTTAAACTCGCAGATGGAGGTAGACAATGTGTATAAGTGAAAAGCATTTGCTTCATAATGATATTTCCACTATTTTAAATTCTTATTATCCAATGAAAGGTTAGATTTAAAAAAAAATAAATAAATAAAAAAATCAAAAGGATTAACAATGTAGATTCATTTTCACAGCCTTCTATGATCATATTTACCAACGGTGCCGATATTTTTGGCCATGGCTGCATAAATGAATGCAATCTACAGAACATCTACCTGCAACAAATCTTCTCACGGATTCAACACATAATCTCAAAAAGCATCTTATGGTAAATTGATCTTAATCTTTGAAAACCAGGGCTGCTAACTCTCACCACATGTCCATTTTCTCATGCAGCATCAGTGATGTTTGTATATATGAGTTGTTTATTAATATTTATAACATGTACAATTAAGTAAATATCAATATCAAACAATATTAGATGAGGAAGACGAGTGCTGTTTTCCTGATTATCAGCATGTTTGCAATTATGAGACTTTTATACATACAAATAATTAAACTATCAAATGAAGTATTCAATGAATTCTATGAATCAATTTATTACCACAAAGTCTCCTGTTATACATTTGTACTTACACATACCATTCAATTTGATGTTACATATGTGTAGTTACACAAACATTATAGTTGTAAATACCATGTACTTTACACTGTGATTACATACTACGTAGACATCTAGTTACTATGTAAGTACACAGGTATTAGGGACACTTAATATGAAGTGGGACCAATTAACCCTACCAATCTCTTTGTAAAAATAACACAATTACGCTGCCATCTTTCTGAAGTAATTTTACCCTCCTGTAAATTGCCATCAAATCTCAGATATCTCAAAATAAGCATTTTGACCCCCTCTGTATAGTAAATAGTAGATTACTTGTTTCTTTTTGTATTTCATTTACTGGAAAAATATACAAATCTGAATTTTTAGATGAGGACATCTGGTTAAGCTGAGAAGTGCTGACCAAGCTGTTTTAGACCTACGCAGAGTTTAGACTTTTGGACCTCTTATTTAAATTTTCCCCGTTAGCCAATTGTTTTCCATATTATTTAGCAATAACAGAACACTATGCTCTGATAACTGTTGTAATCAAGGAGATCTTTGGGAATGTTATTTTGGAGAGAATTCAGAAGTCTATTGTAGTTTATATGCAAAGCATTTTGATTCACTCAGGAAAAGGTGTTGCCAAATAATCTGACAGTTGGATCAACGGGTTTGTTTTCACAATGAATGTTTATAAACAAATACAGCAATAAACAATAATGGCACCACCAAGGCGAGGTCATCACATTCACTCTTTGCCAACATTGTGATTCAGAGACAACGCTAAAAAAATATTTTTGCAAATTTTCTAAAAATATCTTCCTCAGAAGAATGAGTTTTACTCTCAGAGTTCAGAGTCAACCAGGTGTTTGTAATTATGTATAAATTTTTTTTAATTACATGCTATTTAACATCTGTTATTTAACATTATACTGTTAATTATTGCAAATTAAATTAAATCAATTTCAAATATAATTCATCATTCCATTGACACAATTGTATATAGGCTTAAATAATGTTAAGAGATTAATGGTTTAAAATGAACCCTTTGAATATACAAATATGAAATGTTAGGAAAAACTAAATTATTCTACTATATATAAAAATAAATCTGCTAGATGCAACTGTTTTGCTTGGTAAAATTTATTTGCAGAAAACTGTCAAAATATTTAATGTTGTGTATAAAACGGACAGTTCATGTACTTTAACACTTATTGTGTTCATATTGTTTTGTAAAACACTTTTGCTGCTATTCAGGGAGATACGGGTAAAGTTAGGGACAGGTTTGGTGGTATGGGTAGGGTGAGTTAAGATGTAAAGCCTTATTCACACCAAGCACGATAACTATAAAGATAACTTTAACAATAACTATATTAGCGTCCTTGCCAGCGAACATATGTCTATTCTAAGATCAAGCGCATCTACCGCTTTAAATTCTACTGCTCGGGATCAGGATTGATTCTGATTGGCTGTCAATGTTTGTATTATTCATCATCTGGAAAAAATCGTTCTGAAGATTCCAACGATATCGTTTCTCTCTTCCTTTATGGTTTTTGTTGTGATGTGGACGCTGCTATTCTTTAAAACTGAGAATGATTTTTAAAACTATATCTTTATCATGCTTGGTGTGAACAGGGCTTTAGAGATGGGTCAACAGTGTAATTATAAATGTAATTACAGTAATTAATTACAGATTTAATTACATATAGGTCTTTTTAATGAATATAAGTACAATGTAAAAACGTTGTACCTAATGATTCAATTAAATGTATGTACAAAGTAGTTAAGGCCACCTAATATAAAGTGGGACTGTAAAATCTACCTACTTACATAATTTATTTGTTTATCATTTAATCATTCATGCTGTATGTTTGAGATTGCATGCCAAATGCTTGAGCTTCTGTCAGTGTTTGCTCATCAATGTAATATGTGAATAAAAGCCTAAATGAAATTTCTTCAGAAAATTTGGACTAAATGGCTGAATTCATTCAATTTGTTTTACAATCTCTTTATGACGTTTTGAAATGTCAATGTACTTGTGTAGACTGTCAGTGTGGTACAGTATATTGGTGACAGAAATTGTTGTTATTTAATTAACAACATCATGATTGGTCTTCTGTAAACGTACAAAACTCTTATGGGTTTGGAACTAAATAACGGTAAACAGAATGACAGATTTTTTTTTTTTTCGAAAATTCATATTTTTTCACTATCTGTTTAAATATGATCATGTATCTGAAATGATCTAACATATGCGATGCATTTGATCTTCACAAACCCACTTTCCACCAGCTTCGGATAAATGGGTCTAACTGATCATCACTTACAGTACACTTTGACAGCAATCTGTCTCTTGAAAGCCACATTCTAACCAAAAATAAACCCACACACAACAACCCACATCTTTCCATCTTAAAAATACTTGTAAATTGTGACACATGCTCGAATGTCAAATACATAGAAAATAATTTGTTTGAAGTAATAATGTTATGAAATGTCAGTGTCCTCCTTTTTAATACCAGACCATAAAATTCAACCAGAAACATATTGAATGTTACAGTGTAGGGACAAGTTTTTACTTTAATTAAAAGTCTTTTCTCTGGTAACCAGCAGCAAGACACAGAAGCTGTCAGCTGAACGTAACCTTTTATTAAAATGTAATTCATTTAATTTATCCTAGAATTTATTTATTTATTTATTTGTAGCCATATAAATCTGTGATGTAAGCATTTTGAGAAATTAGCACCAAGCGTTCTGACATCTTGCCAAAGAGGAAGTGTAATCTAACCCTATGAGTTAAAGACAGGAGATGTTGCTGACGGGTACTTAACTCCTAAAAGACAGGCTTGTGTCCCCAGCCCTTGTTTGTTATCTGAAGTCTTACACCCTCAAATTTCTAGACAATATGTGAAGACACAATGGATGGAAGTGGTGTGCATGTAACCAGGTCCTGCAATTTTGAGTCGCTACAGTGTATCTGGTTTTCACATTAAACCTGAATCAGGAGATGTTCCCAGAACATTCTGATCAAGGATGAGTGGAATTGAATTTCAATTTCCTATAAAATGGGAAAATGCAATATTCTTTAAATAAAACAATGGAAGATAAAATGTTGTGCGCACAACAAAAGCATGTCATCTGCGAACAACGATAACATCTTAGAGGAGGAACAGACCTTACACTGAGACCTTACACTGACATTGATAAGCTGTCACTTTAATGAGATGATTGAATGTACAAAATGCATGCTATTGTTCTTTATCACGTTACAGAACTACCTTAAAAAAATCTTTCTGCACATGATTTTGAATTAGTTCTTTAGCATTATGATTTAAAGAGCTTGAAAGCAAATATACAGATTTTTAAAATTATAATACAACCAAGTTTACAATACATTTAATTTAGAACATTTATCTTGATTTTGTAAAGCAATTCCCTTTGTACTTTAATGTAACTCTCTGAAGTAAAGATTATTGATCAGTGATAAATTGTTTAGTTTCAATATTGTTACATTCCATTTAAATAATTTGCAATTTATATGGCAACATGCTCTTTTATTGTACTTTTTGCAAAGTTTTGATAAATTTGTATGAATTTGTACAATTTCATTTACACTGATATTATGTTTGGGGGTGCTGATTCAGGAAGATGCATGAGCATTAATAATTGTTATTTATAGTTTTTACTTAAAGTGGCATATGCCTAAAGGTGTGTTCAATGGCAATACCTGTACACAAGATTCAGGATGTGTCACATACCTAAGAGAATACAACTTGCAAAGAAATGTTAGGTCAGCTACTGGCACCGTGCATTAAATATATAAATATTACATTTACATTTACATTTATTCATTTAGCAGACGCTTTTATCCAAAGCGACGTACAAGTGGGGAAACAGCAAGCAATTAGTCTTAAAGAGGCAAAAGCAACTTAGAAAGTGCACATAATACTGCATAGTAGGCAATGTTTAGATAAGTGCAGGCTAGAAAGGGAAAGAAAGAGAAAAATAATTATATCTATTATTATTAATGTTAATGTTAACTATTAATGTTACTTTGCATAAAATCTTATGCAATCTTAATTCAAGAATGTTTAGATATTTGCACTGGAAAAATAGACAAAAACAGTCATGTATTTAATAGTGCTGTGAAATGATTAATGCAATTCATTACAAAATAAACATTTATGTTCACATAATATATGTACTGTGTATATTTATTACATGTGTGTGTATATATAGATGCATGCATATGTTTAAAAAATATTTTAGGTTTATATATTTATATATTAAAAAAATTATTTGACAGAAAACATAAAATATATATATATATATATATACAGTATGTGTGTGTGTGTGTGTGTGTGTGTGTGTGCTTTTATGTATATAATAAATATACACAGTACACACATATGTAAACAAATGAACAATTGGGTGAAAGCATTGGTATTAAACATAACTTTACATTATACCTAACAAAACCTAAATATTATATGTCACAGTAATTCATAGAAGTTGAAAATGTAGTAATTTACAGCAGAAATAAATAATGTATTTGTGAATTGGTTCATTTACAAGAACAGTATGAATGAACTGATTCAGTTGAATCAATTAGACTCTCTGGCTCGGATTGTTTAGCTTTTATTTACTCGGTCTGTGGAATGTATTTCTGTATAATTCAGAACTAGCTAGTGTGTTTAGTTGGGTGTGAGTGATCTTGTGTGTTTGACTTTGTCTGTGACTCTTCAGAGGGGTTTGCTGTTGGTGTCTTTTAGTTTCTCCACTGGAAGATGAGCCCGTCGCTTCAGACGCCACATTCATCTGTCAGACCGTTCGACCAGAAAGCTGATTTACGGCGTACGTGTGTGTGTGTGTGTGTGTATGAGAGAGAGCCGGGGCCGTGGGTTAAGAGGAGGTCTGGCAGCCAATGCAGGACATTTATCATCTCTAACTGCGACAGTCAGATAAGAGAAAATAACTCCGTCTCCACACACACACTCACACTAACACACATTCACACACACATTTTTAGGTTTACTGGCCCTGTTTTAGTTCATTTCTCATTTTGATTATGCTGTAGTTTTGTTTGTTAACCAGTAACCGCACATCTGTGTGTGTTTAATAATGACGCTATAGCCTTTTATTTAATTTTTTCTTCAATGGCAGAATAGCATTCTGTAGATTTCCTCTCCAAAATCAGTAAGAAAACATGTCGAAGGCTGTATTTGTTGGAGTGAGCGCTCTGGCAGTGATTTATGCGGCGGTCTGGATTGTGTTGGTTGTAAATGCGAGCAGACTTTTATTCTGTAAAGCGGGACAGATGAGAAGGCGTCTGGCGTGTACCTGAGAGACGCAGGGTTCAGGATTAGGTCAGGAGAGCTGCAGGCAGACGCAGAGTGATGGATGTCTGTTAGAATGAGTTTCTCTCCCTGACGGCACCCATCCCAGAGCCTGATGGATGATGGGAAGGTTCTTCAACCTGCTCCCCCTCGCCCGTCTAGGACTTTAATATCCCGGCGCAAGCACGGCTATTGATAAAAGTCATATTTTAGCATTGGCTGGGGTGTCGTTGCAGTGAAAAATGGCCGTTGTGTTGGCCAGGAAGGCTTGGGTGTGCAGAGATGTGGGGTTTTCTGTAAGCCCAGCGTTCTTTATCAAAATGTGTTTGTTTTGAATGTGTTTGTCCATCAAAGAGATTCTGAACTGCAGGTTAAGGCAGAGAAGGTGTAAAAGGCATAGCCCAGACATTAAAAAAATTAATAAAGACAAACTGCAACACTGCGTGTGATGGGCACAAAAATATGTATTTTTAATTTCTTTCTTCTCCTCTCGTCCTTCATTAAATGCGAGATAAATTCAGTAATTGTATGAATTCAAGCAGCTAATCAATCCTTTTCTTAGTTTAAGCACAATTTTTTAATATACTCTATAAATCATTTTCTTAATATGATATTATTATATAAACTAACAATTTTTTACAATTATTTATAATTTTTTAAAATTATGAAATATGTATTGTTTAATTATATATTTATTTTAATAAAAAAAATATGTAAATCTAATATTGTATAATATACATGTGTAAATTATTTTTCACTAATATAATTTATATATATTTATTTCTCGTAACTGAATGTTATGATGCTCAGTCAATTTAAATATTTTTTTTAAGTAAAACAAAAGCTTTTCATCATTAATCATGCACAGAAATGTTGTAAAATTGAGTTACAAATTATTATTGAACTACCGCTCTTAAATTCTATCTGATTTTGTGTAATTTTGTGCAGTCTTGGGGCTGTAAAGAAAAAGCGGTTGTTAATGCAGGGCTTTCAGTTCCTCGATGGAATTGAATCTTGTCATCAGAGCTAAGCAATCCCAGGATAAAACTGCAATTCAATAAAGATTTGTTAGACACTCCGGACAGTTTAAACATGGGGTTAATGGTTATGTTTTTCTCTGAGAGCTTTCAGTTGGCTTGCATTTGCTTGTCTCTTCAGGGAGTCATTAGGAATATTTATCTCTTTTCTCGTAATGTTTCATTACTTCATAGTCTTTTCATTGAGATCCTTATTTTTTCTGGATTAGCTTGTAGTTTTATTTCTTGTTTCTTAGAAATAGCTTGTGCCTTTACATGTTACTACCCCTACTTTTTTCTTTTATAGATAACAAACTAGTGACATTGATCTTTTCAAGCATCAAAAATAACAAGCAAACACTTGCGTTGACATGCACCAGTTTTCTGCCTCATTCTGTATCATTTAAAGCCCTCTGCAGGAATGGTTTCTGAATGGCCTTTTCTGTCTTCTGCTTGTAAAATTGACTCGTTCAGTCTCCCAGAGGAGACATCGAGGGCAAGTCTATTCTTCTTCCAAACAGTTGTTGTCTACGGAGTCGCTTTATTGGTGCTCTTCTGAAATGTGCAACACGCAATGTTTACACGCTCACCTGAATGATTTATAGTCACAAAGTCATTTTCAGGCTATTCTTTACAAGAATCATCACCTTTATGGCTTTAATAGATTGGGGGCTTGTTTATCACAGCATTTGTGTATTAATTAAGGTGTTTATTTCTATAAGTCATCATTGCATTTGCTGATACATAGAAATTAGGCATGCATTTTTTTCTGAAATGACGTGCATTGATTAATCATTCACAACAAGTCATGCAGAAAAGCAGTCACAGGTGGAAGTATTCCTGCATGAGCAGCGCAGGTCTGTGTAGACCTACAGTATTTATCAAAATAATCTATGCAAAATAGGTGTTTATTTAAAAAACAACTAAATATATTTTTTGTTGTATTTTTTATTTTATTGTTTACATACTATAATTTGTTTATTATTCTGTTGATTTTTATATGTTCAGTGTTAATTTTATATGTTTTTTAAAGTAGTATTGTCAATTAATTGCAAAAATAAAATAAAAAATTGTTCACATAATATATGTGTGTGTACTGTGTATATTTATTATGTAAATAAAAACACATGCATGTATATATTTAAGAATAATGTTGTTTATATAAAAATATATCTGTAATAAAAATTTTATTAATATAAATGTATACATGCAAATACATGTAAGTATTTTCAAAATATATACTGTAAGTGTTCTTTTATGTATGCATAATATACACAGTACACACATTGTAACGCCCCTGCACTGTTTTTGTTGTTGTTTCTGCCTGTCGTGTCTACCCTGTTACGTTGTGGATTATATTAAAAGGATAATTGTTATCGCACTCCTGAGTCAGCCTCCTTGCTTCGCCACACACACCCGTGACAGAATGACCGGACCTAAACAGTTTAAGTGTGAAATGTGTTTCCCTAGCCCTTTTTGTTTCCGTTTTTTCTGTCAGTTTTTATTTTTTCTGTTTTCCCTCATGGACACCCCATACACTCCTGAATATACCACCTACTTCTGGAGCAGGGGAAGAGATCTCTCAAGGAGTAGACTGTTTCTACAGCCAGCTTGTTACACCAGCTTTCTGGACAGCACCGCCTTTGTGGAGTGGACACTGGTGAGGAATGGATCGTTCTTCACCTGCTGTCCTGTGGATGATTTCGCCTGACCAAGAGCCTAGCCCACGATCTCCCCGATGTGTGGAGCCACCTCCTGTGCCCACTGCTGACAGAGAAGCCGAGCCCGGCGCGACTGACGAGCCATCGCCCACGAGGGCGACAGAGCTGAGGATCACCTCGGAGACAGAGACGTCAGACCAGGTGCGAGACTAAGGACGGGGAAACTCCAGTTCCTGCTCCTCGGGTGCGCCCTCCGGTGCCCCTGTATGGAATACAAAAACCTGCCCACTCCACCACTGTCACCTGCCAGCACCGTTGCTCACCCTCAGCCCACCATCTGTGTTCTGGCCTCGCCACGGGTCTGCCAGTCTCCCTCAGCTTTGTGGCTGGAGGACTCCGCCTCGTCCCTTTAACTAATTTAGGCGGAAATTACCTGGCACCTGTCCATCCATGACATCATACCAGAAGGCAGCAATCCCCAAACCTGCTACACACACCCCAACTTAAGACATTCACCACCCTGATGAATACCTTTCACTACTATGGTCTAAAAACAGTAAAATGAGAATTCACTACTGCATCCATAGGACCCACCCCCTGAGGTAACCTAAAAGGATTTGAGTGACATCCAGCGGTAGGGCGTGTAGTACTTCTAATTTTTGTAGCCTCAACTTCAGATGATATTGCTTGAGACGTCCCAACACCAATCCCAACCTCTCCAGGTGCTGCTGGAATAAAGTTGAAAAGTATAGTATAGTAGTAGAGCATGAGCAGTACTTGGCGCATTACATAACCCAAAGGGCATTCTGGTAAACTCAAAGAGCCCAAAGGGGGTGCAAAACGCTGTCTTCTCCTGATCTCGACTGGCTACAGGGACCTGATTGTATCCACAAGCCATATCTAACGTACTAAACAACCTAGCCCCAGCTAACCCGTCTAGGAACTCCACAATCTGTGGACGAGGGAAAGCATCCTTGCTAGTACTCAAATGAAGCTGTTGATAGTCTACACACAGTCTAATCGAACCATCCTTCTTTTGCACCACAATTTGGGATGCGTATGGGCTACAAATTTGTTTTACCACCCCTTGATCTACCAACTCTTGGATATGCATCTTTACTTGATCATACTGAAAAGGAGGAGCAACGATAATGCTGTTGCACTGGAGTTTCATCCACCAAAGGTATGGTGTGATCAAACTAATGTAGTACAGCCCAAATCCCCTTCCCCCTGACTGAAGATATCACTATACCTTTCCAAGAGACTACAAGCCTCTGCTTCTTCCTGGCCAAGCCAAATGAGAGAAATCTACTACAGGGAGTTCTTCTACTGCCACTGCTTGAATTATTATAGCTCCTTGTTCTCCCATAGAAATGGGCATTTTTAACCCTTTGGGGTCTGAGGTGATTTTGGGGCACTTGAGATGTTTGGACATGCTCTGATATTTGTGCTTTTATCAGCTTCTTTTAACATATTATTGACCAACATGTATTTTCTTGTAATCAGCACAAATTATTCTACAACAATAAATGACAAAGATTAATTTACATGTAACACCTCAATAGTGCCGTACTTCCCTCTATGATGGACCAGACAGTTTACCTCAGAAGACCTAAGCACTTTATGGGAGGTGGCGGTGGGTACTATACCCTTGGGTGCACCCCCTAATTAATTATACATTATACAATAAATCACTCTCACAATCAATGAAAATAAATTACCACAGTTAGTGATAATAAACAGATACACAATGATAATAAACTGGGATACACAAAATCAACTGTCAGTCTGTTTATGCCGTTTTGATCAGTAGAGGTAATGCTTTTCTGATTTTCCAAAAAATGAAGTCCAAAAGGCAAGGCAAGACAAGTTTATTTATATAGCACATTTCATACACCGTGGTAATTTAAGGTGCTTTACATAAAAGGAGTAGAATAATCATAAAAGCAATAATAACACAAGGAAGAAAGTAGAACAATCATAAAAACAATGATCACAACATAAAAAAGGCACAAATGCCTTGATTGACTAAACTGATTTTAAAATGATTTGGACGCGGAAGCGTGTAGCAGGAGCAGCAGAGCAGAAGCAGCTGTGCTGCGATAGTTTCTGCATTGAGTCTATTTTTGCTGCGCTGCTAAATTAAAGTAACAGTGCGTTGTTCTTGATTCTAAACTGATGATCTAAAAGATGTAGTGCTTGTGACAGATAATGCGTTGAAGATGATCGCTGCAGCTCAATTCGGAACATTCCCTCACGTAAAATGCTTTGCGCATACAGTTAATCTGGCATCGCAGCGCTCGCTTTAAGTGGCCGTGCTCTCCAGGCTTTTGGCCAAAATCCGCCGAATATCAACATTCCTCAGGCTCTACCGCAGCACCACAGCGAGCCACTGTCTAAAAGTGAAACAGCAATGTCTTGACCTGAGAAATCACAAGCTGATAACTGATGTTTGAAGAGAGCAATCCGACAGTCTCTCCCATTGCTCCTCTAAATGCTATTTTGGTCTATAAATTATAATTTCATGTTTACTCATTTGTTCAAGAAGTGTGTTTTCATTGAGAAGGTCAAAGTAAAGTTTTAGTTCATATATCTGACTTGTTGTTTATTAAAAAAATTATATAAATGTTAATTAAAATTGAAAATTGAGTATGCAGTGCATCGTCAATGCATCGTGATGCATCAAAATATTGTATTGAACCGAATCGACGACATAATAACCATAATCGAACCGAACCATAAGACCAGTGTAGGTTCACACCCCTATTAAAAATGTATTTAAAGTAGGTTTAAGACAGTTAAAAACAAAAAGCAGTCAGTTGGGACGAAGCACAGTGCTCATTCAGTAAATGCACAGCTAAACAGATGAGTTTTGAGTCTAGATTTGAACATAGCTACT
>JAUCNO010000663.1:15964444-15984090 GCA_032353835.1 Enteromius viviparus
TGAATTCAGTGCGTATTCATTGCATTGCTGCCATTAAATGCCCAATGTACTTCTATTTAGGATTCATTATACTGTACAAACACCTTTGGATCACATCACCATACCGCCCCCCCCACTTTTAAGTTGGCTGCTACGCCCCTGTATATATATATATATTTTTTACAACCTCAAATAGCTGCTGCAACACACAAAGCTTACAAAGATTTCCAAGTCTGGCAACGTTCTGCCTCATTCACACGGCCCACCTGAATGGTTTGGCCACTTGCATGTCGGATGCCAGCTTAGAGTCCATAAATCTGAGTGCAAAGCAGACAGCGAGTGCTGTGACTTCCGGTGAGAATACTCAGTCAATGAGAGGTGGATTCAATGACGTGACAACAGAAATAGATTAGGGCAATCTCACAAAGACCATCTCTAGGGAGATTGAATGCTCCCCTTTCTCTTGCTCTGTGGCCATCAAGGGCTTTTCATGGGAAGGAAGCAATCTGGAAGCTACTTCCCTCAATTGTATATTTCTTCTTCAAGCAAACAGAAGATGCAGCAAAGAGTGAGAGCAATGCCAATGCTGTGGCAATCCTTCGGTTTACTGCTTTTTAAGTTACAGTACATAATACATTTACTGTCAAAGTCCATTCAGTCAACATTTTAAGGATTGTGAACAAACTGTTTCAATATAAATAACTGCATACATGCTACTTTCTGAGAACCACGTTATTGAGTTTAATTATTTAATTTTGTCTGTTTGTTCCATACAGGCTTGTGGTGTTGGAGCAACGTTATTTATAGTCTGCACACAAGATCTCAGCTTCACTCAATGGACAGCCAATAATGAGGACATTGTTTCACTAGTGAAAACCCAACTTATTCAGTTCTTCTTGGCACCAGAACTAGACAGGAAGAGCCAAATCAACATAGAAACCTTGATGTTAACTTACCATTTGCCTGCTAATTGTCAATGTTTCAAAGAACTATCTTGATGAATTGAACATGTCTTTGCAGAAATTACACACTTGTTTCCAAAAGGAAAGCACAGTCCACATCAGGTGCAGACATGGGGTAGAAATCAGTGGAAGTGCAAGCGCATTGCTGTGAACATTAATGGTATTGTTTTGGAGTGAAAGCTAGCTGTAAACCTCTTTGAATTCACTGCAGGCTTTTCGCTAAAGAACAAACTTCAGTCTTTCGCTGCAAGGGTAAAAGCCAAGTCTGTTCACTTCCGTCAGGGCTTGATTTGAGTTTGCAGAAAACATCTTTGTCATTTCTGAAGTGAATTGTTTGATAGGTTTTCACGGCAAATTTTCATAATAGATTGTTTTAAGTTGTTAATGTACAACAAATCCTTCAAACTTTTGCATCAAATACAATGTGATTTTTGATCATCAAGATCTGGCAGCAACAGCACATTTTTTCGCTTGGGTGACTGATTCTTGGACCGTTTTCCTTGTTCATGAAATCACTCACACACCAACAAACCAATGAGAACACAAAACAATAATGATGTTTCATAACAATTAAGCACATGAGCCAAAACTGATTTTGATCTGCTCACCTGAATCCCTCTAATGGCACAAATCTGCAGAAAATTACATGTGTATTACCCACAATTTATCATGCAAGCCTTACCTTACACCTCAAATGACAGGGCAATTTAATAAGCCAGTCCCTAAACTCTCTCAAATGGCTTGAGTTTGCAGAGCATTCGTGGCTTCATTACATGACCTGAACACCGTAGAACTTGTTGATGATGATTTCATAAAAGGACATGCTAATGTGCTGTTTAGTGCTGAAGACCTATTTATGTGAAGACACATTTGAATTGAATTTGATTAAAATATACAGCCATTAAGTGGCATCTGCAAAAAAAGTGCCATTCCTTTTTGGAATTGCTTTTAAACAATTTAGTCCCATTTTATTTTAACTTACCTTAACCATGCACTTGCATCAAAAAATAAGTGGTATGTACTTATTGTGCATTGACTGTGTCCTTTTAAAAGCATTGGTCTTTGCATGGAAATGAGAATCTCAAATTTTTTTTTATTATGTGCTTAAAATTCATGTTCCTCAAAAAAAATAAAAAAATAAAAATTAACCACGTCCAGAGTGACTAACGTGGGAGGAGTAATGCAACAGTTGGCGGTTCCTCTGTTGGTGGAAGATATAAGTTCTAATGACGTAGTAACATGTGAAGGGCACAATGGATCTGAGAGAGCCAAGGAAATGAGAAGTTCCTCTGCGTGCATCTTGAAGGCAGTGTCCTATACATCAGGAAGCTACCAGCGGCTGCTCCCGAGGGGATTCAGTCAAATCTCTCCTCCACACAATGCCCTGCCAAAAACAGCATGACGTAGAGTGTCCTTGGCATTTAAAACAACAAAGCTCAATGCAGGATTAATGAGACAACAAGCGATGCACTATGGTAGAATTAATTGAAAAAATAAATAATGGCGTGTTCTGAGTTGTAAGGCTTTGGCTCAGCTTTCTGGAAATTACTGCCTGGGCTTCTGTGAATTCATGTTTCTGGAAACAATTGTTCAACACTCACTTTAACGCATTGATTTCCTCTTGCAGGGCGATGGGGGATGGAGGGTCTCGCCGTGCCCCTCGCTAAAAGGATTAAATTTAGGGTAGCCTCTTTCAACTCATTCAGCGCTACCACTCTCACAGTGCCCCTTGTCTTTGAGCTCAAGCTGAAAAAAAGAGAAATCTCTCTCTGAAAAATCTGAATGAGGTAATAGTGCTGAAAGGATTGTCTCAGCAGCTTCAGAGTCTGCATAAATTACCTTACTTACCATTAATAGCAAACTATCGTAGCTTTTTTTTTCTAATTAAGAAAGGATGTTTAATGCAAGCTCTGTATACTGTGAGGATGAAATGTGTTTTAATGTTGTAAATACTCTAGTTTAACAATATGCATGTGTTCTAAAATATATATTTCAGGTAAAATTTTAAAATAGCAAGGAATGTTTCACCCAGAAATGAAGATATTTTGAAGGAAGCTGTTTTGGTCACCATTGACTTTCATTGTAATTTTTTCATACCGTGGAATCAATGGTGACTAAAACAGCCTGATTACAAACAAAATATCTTCCTTTGTGTTTTTCAGAACAAAGAAATTTATACAGGTCTGGAACTACTTGAGGATAATAAATCATTTTATTTAAATTTAAATTTTTGGTAGAACTATTCCTATAAAATAGAAAAATGGACCTAAAACAAAAACCTAAGACATAAACTGCCATGCATGAGATTATATGGTGTGTTTTTGTCTTTCTTGTCCTGTCAACACTGTGTCTAATAATTATGTTTAGCCATATGTATATTAAAATATGGTCAAATGCGTGCATCCTATTATTACTGCAGTGAAGATCATGCCAGCAAATACTCGTCTTAACCCATGTGGCATAATTCTTTTTTGGAAAACTATGTTACACACATTGTAAGACATTATAGCATCTTATCAGCAACATCTTGGTACCTTTTAAAACCAAATAAAACAGGAAGCCACCTTTAGAAGAGGAAACCCTGTATTGAGCACATTTCTGACACAAAAACCCAGTGTTGCTTTTAGCCCAACTAAAAAAAAAGGATGAAGGAAGGTGTAGAACATGGATGTTGCTCTAACCCCATATCCTGTCATTGTAAGCATGAAACCACGGCGGCGGAGAGCAAAGACCATCAGGCACTTCGGCTGCCCACTTATCCAAATATGTGAGATATTCCCGAAAGCCGAGTGAAGAAATAGCTTCTCTACACCTGATAAGTGTTTGTCTCCATACAGCTTCTTAGCTTTCACCATAAGAGCATGTGGGCCTCCCAGACTTCTGCTCATAGAGTCTCAAGAGCAATTACCTGTCAATATAGATCATTCTGAGAGCTGCTTGAAACATATATGCTTTTTAAAAGCCCAGAATGTCATGGTTAAATGTTTTTACTTATCAGAACATTCCTCACGTTCATTTCGGCCTACATGTAATGGAAAATCAGTTATAAATGATATTGTAGATATAACATGCCTTATATTTAAATGTGGCTACTTCATTCTGTGATTACAATATGATTACAATATGATTATGTATGTACGCATTTACTCTTGTAAAATATAAATGTATTTAAAATACATTTATTTAATTCTACGGTATATGAGGGTCAAAGACGTCAAAGATTACAACTAAGTTTTTTAATTTGTCAGAAATTGATTTTTGTCACACAGTCAAAGCCTACTGATCCCAACTCAGCCATCTTCACTCTCTCCTCTGACCTAATTAGTAATTGATCACACCTGTGTTCAATCAAAAACCTGGCATAATATCTGTGAACACTAGAGAGAAGACGGCTGAGCTCAAGGTAACATCTACTTTACTTACCTTTATGGCTTTCAATCATGGGGGAATTTCCATGTCTACGTCTTCAAGGTTATCATGCTATGTTAACGTGTGCCAAAGTTACAGCACTTACCTGCACTGAGCACCTTTTGATGAGCGATCTTCTGGTTCTGGTATATGGAGTACTACAAGGAGCTGGAACCTCTTCTACTTACCTTAAGGAGCCATTGTGGAAAGGATCACCAACACACTGTGAGATATATCTTTGTTCCTTACCTGTGGAAACTCATCTTGTTTCTCACCTGTGTCCTCAGAGCTCCATGTGCACAGGAAATGCGTCACAGATCTTTTCACACTGCATGATCATCCGTGGTAGTATTCAGTCGCTGCTGTGTTCACACTGCATGATAGATCGGCGAAATGGAGTTTCACATTGCATGACTTTACAATAGAAAGAATCGCTGACAACTTTGTCTCACTGCCAAACACATGCGAGAAGTTACATGGAAACAACACAAGGTCAACACAAGGAGTTCTCACATGAGGCTGGTATTATTAAAAATAATATTAAGCAAAATAAGCTTGCCATACAAATTGCATGTGTGCTCATTTGCAACGAAAAGAAGATTATGGAGGAGGATAATAACCTTCTATACCTTCCTAACTCATCCCCAAACGTCCCGCTGCCGTGGATGTGGCTCTCTCATTGGCTGTAGGTAATCGCTGATGTTATTCAGTTAGAACACATTTCACAAGACATGATTCTGAATCGCCGACAGCTCCAGATATTTAGCATGCCAGATATCTCACGGGTGTCGGCGACACGTTGGTGATTCTCTCAGATTGCATCTTTGATAGTTCACACTGTGATTGTCACTCGCGTGAGCGAGCACCGGTTTGCCTGTGATTTCAGGCGTTTGTCGGCGAGTCAAAATCGGGGCTAAAATCATGCAGTCTAAACTCGGCATAAGCTGTTGGAAAAGAGCAGAGGTTGATTTATGTTGAAGTTATCAGGAGATCGCCCTTATGATCCACGGATGATTGAACTTTTCTATTTGCCCTGCTGACACCTTGAATACCTTTGTTTAAATAAATACTTTTATACTTACCTTTTGTTGTCTTTACTCCTCCATGTCTGAGCATTATAATTTTATTATAAATATGCCTGACAAGATTGTTACTGTAACGCCTGGTGTCTTTGTATAGTCTATCACTGTTTAAGTTTGCTTTCGTTTTCATGCCATTAGTGAATCCAATTCCTGAATCTTGAGCTGGAGAGCCAATCCTGAATCCAGTCCCTGATTCTCAGCCAGAGGGGCAGATCCCGAGTCCATTTCCTCAATTAAGGCCAGGAGAGACGTTCCTGAACCCTGATCACGACTCAAGGCCAGGAAAGACGTTCCTGAGTCCAGTCCCTGAGTTCACGCTGCAAGAGCGCCCCCTAGAGCCTGCGATTCCAGAGCGCCTGCCTGAGTTCACCACCCAAGAGCCTAGGCCTAGAGAAGAGGGAAGACCTGGTGTCTTTGTATAGTCTGTCACCGTTTAGGTTTGCTTTCGTTTTCACGTCTTCCTGGGTCTCCTTATTTGGTCTTGTTCGTGTTTTAGTTGATAAGTTAACCCCCGCCACCTGTCCTGAGTTTCCCCTAGTGTTTATAAGCCCAATGTGTTTTGTCTGGTACTGTGGATCCTCAATGTTATTTATATATGCATGTATTGTTCTTTCTCTGCTGAAGTTTAAGTAAAGTCTATGTATTATTGCAGCACTCAAAAAACATTTGCACTAATGTATAATCATAACTCACTCACTTAATGGCACTGCACTCAAGACACAATTTTAAAGCCAAAAAAATCTCAATTGTTTCATAATGCACTGATGGAGTGCACTCACTGTCAGAACACCATGATGTTCGTTTGAACAAACAGGGCTAATGCTTCCATGTTAAAGCTGTGAAAATACTGAGAGGGCCCCGTGTCCCATCAATCCACAGGTTTCCGTGTCCCTACACTTCTTAATGCCTGACTGTTTAGTTTAAAAACAAGGAACACAATATTTCCACACAGTGAGTGATAAAGTGTTTTCCATCTTCTAGCACATAAGAACAGGCCGACTGAGGTTTCACTGATTTATGACAATATTTTAAATACTTTATAGCAACTTATTTAAGCCTTTAGTTGAATTGTATTTTATTTTACCCTTTAGCAATATTTTATATGACATTTTACTACAGACAGCTCTATGTGAAAAGAACATTAAACCAGGGTATGTGTCATGTCTAATTTGAGCAGAGCACAGCGCAGTTTTTAATGGGGGTTTGTCTTGTCATTTTTATTTAAGAATGTTTAGATATTTTGGCTGGAAACTTAGCTTGTCTAAGTGAGACAAGTCTTTTTTTTGCAGTGGGAATGGTTCTTTCTGGAACCAAAAATGCTGAAGAACCTTTTAAGCACTTTTATTTTTAAGAGCAGTACTCCAGACAAATAAATCCAGCAAGGAGCTATTGATTCCTATAAGACAAAAATATAGGCGGAAAAATATTTTTTTTTAGGTGCCACACAATAAACATTTTTATTTTATTAACATTTTGACATTTTCAATCTGTCATGTGTTTGTGTAATCCTTCTAGTAGATTAACTAGCCCAAATTAAAAAATACATATTTTTAAAAATATAGAGCAGATAAGGAAATATGAATCTGGTAAATTTCATTTTAGGCAATTTATGGACCTTTTAAAGAGTGGCACAGGTATAACGGACACTAAGTGGGGTTGGACAATGTCTATAGTAACATTAATTTAAGCCATAAAATAACATGGTTTACTGTTTTCACACACAAAATAATTGTACAAATTGGCATTTCAGCTTTAAACCATTTTAATTATTAATGTAAAACATAAATCCTGCTGTCTTAATTGTTTCGAGTTTAAAACCTCTTTCACACTTACTACTATGTTTGATTCATAATGATTTTAAATCAAAAGTTTAAATTCAGGGCAGACAATTGACATTGAAATTAAATTCAGCATGTAAACTTGACTATCTGTTATAAATAAAAGCTGTCAGGGTTTAAACCCTGAATTTCTTTCAGACTTATCTGATGTATTTAACAAGAATGGAGGTTCCAGACTGACCTCGGAGCGCCAACAGCATCTGATTGTTATCTGAGCAAAGGTGCTGTTACCCAGCCCAGCTCCATCCTCCCATACATCTGACACACAAACAGAAAAAGTGCCGGATTTAACGCAGAGCAATTCACAGAATGCCTTGCATTTCTTCCCAGCAGGAAACACACAAAGGCTTGACCTTTGCTAAATGGTGCTTTGGGAATTACCACAGGGGTGTTCCGAGCGGTGCCTGATGGGAACTTGTTCCTGCTACACACAGCAGATGGTGAGGAGCAGCTCAGACATGGACACACCCATGAGAGGATGATGCCTGACTGCATGCAGTGTGAGTGCAGGGATTACAAAGAGCTATTTCCAGCAAAACTTCAACTACCCTGATAGAAGATTTATACAGCATTAGGAAAGTTTCAATTGTTATTTCAAAGAGACACTGAATCGAAAAGAGAAGTTACAAGAGAGAATGTTTAGGATTAAAAACATTTGAACTTTTCCCCCCACATTTCTCAGCCGTTTATTTGAAATGAACTACAGTAGTGTCGAGTTCACACAAGTAAAGTTAGCCAGATTCACTTTTTTGACATTTATTCATCAGGAACACCACGAGTATAACATGGAAACAAGTACAGAAATTATCGTAGAAAATAAAAATGAAAGAATGAATGAAAAAGAAAACTGTAGGTTTAAATGCTAGTTAATGCAAGTTAGGAGCATGGTTAAATCAGGGTAGAACATTACCAGTGTTGTTCATCACATCAACTTTACTACCAAAATGCATGCCATAATTTGTTGAAGTAACATTTTATTTTGAATGTCAACTTACTAGTCATTAGACTAGTTATAGTAGTCTGCTTAATATCGGCTAACACTTTATTTTGTTGGTCCAACAACACACGTTCTACTAGAAGCACATGTCAACTTATTCTACTAACCCTAACTAACACTGGAGGATGGAGATGTTTTGGAGGTGGTTGGGGTGAAACACTATACTATAGTGCAGCCTTGTGGAGAAACCTCATAATCCGTCTATACACTGTATATAGCAGACATTTTAAGCTTCAGTTTTTGAAAAAGTATTCTACACTAAACTGTATTGAAGCTAGGAAAATATATATAACTTAATTAACATTGAAAAATACATAAAGAAATGTCTTAATGTGATTTCTGCCTACATGCAATGGAGATCATTGAAGACCCGCTTGTAAATGCTGAATCTTTTTTAAATCTATGCCCTTTTTATGCAATCATCCTCCTGTGCGTCTGTTTTTAAGTATGTATTGTATAATCTGTTAAATGTAGATGTGCACAGTGTTAATGGCTCAAGATGCTGTAGCGCATCTGAAGCACTAGAGGGCGACACTGAATTGCTACAATATGTGAAACTCACATATGCACTAAAATAGCCTCTTGTAAAAATAAAAAAGCAATACCCTTTTACAGTTGACATTGTGTTACTTTGGGATTTTAAATGGTGTATTATAATGTCCCTTTAATTGTCCAGTTAGCTACCTAGTGACTTTATCTTGTGTTAGTTTTATTATGACGTTTCCAAATGCATATTTGCCTTTACCCAAATATAAATTATTGTAATACTCATAGAATTCCCTCTGAACCCTTACTGAAAATGAAACGGAAAATGCTCTGAGGAAAGAGCTTTCAGCAATTTATTGATAGAACGGGTCAAACCTTAAAAAAAAAAAAAAAAGGTTTTGTGCAGTTATTGCTCAGACATGTTGCCAGAAACTCCAAAACCTCCAGCTTCTCTTCTAGAATGAGCTGAAAACCTCGACTAAAAACATCCCAGCGTTCAAAAGCAAATAAAGCTGCACTTCTTCAAGCACTTACAGTAAATCACAACAACAGACCTTATAGCTCAGCTCCTTTTCAGTCATTCATTTCTAAACCGTTTGAAGGTAAGGTCGTATGAATTTATGAATGAACCACAAATTTTCTAATTTAAAATCATGATAAGATTTGTTAAATCCAATTCAACTGTGATGCAAAAATAGATGTTCAAAAACAAAATTCTAAAGATGGCAGCACACTTGTAATGCTTCTATTACACACTGCAACTCTAAAAATATTTATTATTTCTCTTTTTGTTTCTGCATTGCATCTCTTCTCTAGCTTGATCTATCTTAGACTTTAAACCTGGCATTGTGTGCTTTAAATATTGTTCTCATTACGAATTGGTGATGATGTTCCTCATTGTCTTGGATAAAATCGTCAAGGCAAACATATCTATTAGTTCTAGTTCTAATGTCTCTTTCTTGTAGCATTTCATTGGCTTGTATTTCCACAAAAACACTGTGAAGCCCTAATGTTGCAGGAGGCGGGTTTTATTTATTTATTTTTTTACATCAAAACATGCAAAAAATTCCTTAAAGCTAATTCTCATGTAAGAGTGAGTGCTCATTTAGCTAATTAAATGCTTACCCATTCAGGCACATCGTCCTATTATTGGAAGACGTGATTATTTTTTGCTATTACAGATCTCTTGAGTCACACTTTTGAAGCTGAATTTGACGAGCGCTGTCTTTATCTATGCATAAAGCTTAGGCAGAGCTATGGGACTTTAATTATCAGCATGCTTTCCTTAATATAAATAGCCCAATGACGAGAGGGTCAATAAGCTTTAAGTATTTGTGCTAATTAACATGCATAACACACTAAGGGTACTTGAAAGAGCCGTATTAAATATCAAAGAAGTCAACACATCCTAAAGAAGCACTTTATACGACCTCAAAACATCACAAGGATTCAGTCAGAAAAGCATCCGTTGGTATTTCAGATGACATACTGTAATAGAAGAGAAATGTGTAGTTAAATTCATTTAATAATAGGAACTGCTTGTCTCATGAGCCATTGTGAATGATATACAATATATAACAAGGAAAAAGTATAAAGAGTAACAGTCGAATAGTGTAGAATGTAGGGAGATCAACCACAATTTTCATTTTCATATTAAACTGCTCTTCGGGTAGCACAGCTCTTGATCAGGACTTGCCTTTTTTTCTTAATATAAACGTCAATGAATGACTTTTACAGAAGTAACCTCATATCCTGTCTACACCAAATGGTGAGTATTGCATTACCTCATGTTAAATACAAATAGAACCAATAACAATCAGTGATGCTGTCTGCAGGTGATGAGTTGTTGTCTCATTTAATAAAAGTAATCATTACATTTCAATGTATTATGAAAACAAAACAAAGTGCTCCTAACAATTATTTGGCTTTCACAAATTCTTTTGTCGAAAGCAATTCTTCATGCAAAAGATTTTTTAGATTAACCAAACTGAATTCAAGCAAGTCCCTTGCATTTGAGAATCAATTTCTTTTCACCACAATGGAGACTCCCAATGTGTCACATATTAATTTCCTATACTACATGACCATATTTTATTTGCTTTAATCATACCTTAACTTAACAACTACCTTACTAACTAGTAGTAAGCAGCAAATTAGTAGTTTAACTGAGGCAAAAGTTAATAGCTAGTTACAGTGAAAATTGGCACCCAAAGTGTGAGTGAACATTAGCACTGTTTCAATCATTTTGAAAGGGAATTTTAGACAGAAATGATTAGTCAATGGTTAAATTCATTGTATGTTTCCCCCATTCAGTCAAAGTTAATGCTGACTATAATGTGACACTCTTAACAATAAAGGTGCTTTACGATGCTATAGAAGAACCTTTTTGTCTCAATGGTTCCATAAAGGACCTTTAACATCTGAAGAACCACTCTATTTCACACAAGGTTCTTTGGGGTTGAGAGAAGGTTCATCGGGTGATAAAAAGAGATGGTTCTTGAAGGAACCTTCGACTGAATAGTTCTTTGTGGAACCAAAAATGGATATAGTTAGGCTGACAGAGAAGATTTTAGAACTAGAGATATGCATCCAAACTTTAACAGGACAGTCAGAACGTGAGGGCTGTAGATACGGCTTTGGATGTGGGTTTGATATATCCCCAAAGCCTTCAAACTGGCTGTTATTAAGCCTCTCGTTAAAAAAATGCAACTTGACCCCAAAGAACTAGTTAATTACAGACCAATTTTAAATCTCCCTTTTCTGTCAAAGATACTAGAAAAGGTGGAGAAAAATGGTATCTGTGAGGATTTCCAGTCAGGATTTAGACCGCATACTGAGACTGCTCTAATTAGAGTTACTAATGACCTGCTTCTATCATCTGATCGTGGTTGTATCCCCAGTTGTATCGGGATTGGATCCCAGCGCTGCGTTCGACACTATTGACCACAACATTCTCCTCAACAGACTAGAAAACTCTATTGGCATTATTGGAAGTGCCTTAGCATGGTTTAAATCATACATATCTGACCACTATCAGTTTGTAGCAGTGAATGAGGACATCGATCACAAGTGCATATGGAGTACCTCAAGGCTCAATACTAGGGCCGTTACTTTTTACGCTGTACATGTTACCCTTGGGAGATATTATCAGGAGACATGATGTTAGCTTTCACTGTTATGCTGATGATACTCAGCTTTATATTTCTTCTCAGCCAAGTGAAACAAATTGAGAAACTAAAGGAATGCATAGCTGATATAAAGAATTGGATGACAAGACTCTTTTTACACATTAGCATATTAGCCCGGGTTCTGTCAATACTGCACTGGTTCCCTATCAAACATCATATAGATTTTAAAATCTTGTTAATGACTTATAAAGCCCTGAATGGCTTAGCTACTCAGTACTTGAGCGAGCTCTTATCACATTATAGTCCTCCACGTCTGCTGCATTCTCATAATCCTGGCCATTTGATAATACCTAGAATATTAAAATCTACAGCGAATGGCAGATCTTTTTTCTATTTAGCACCCAAACTCTAGAACAATTTACCTAATACTGTTCGGGAGGCGGGCACACTCTGTCAGTTTAAATCTAGATTAAAGACAAATCTCTTTAACTCTTGCATTAATAAGATCAGCCAGAACCGAAAACACTCCCCTTAACACACAACATACTTGTTACATTGTAAAAAGAATAGCATCTACGCTAATATTAGTCTGTCTCTCTCTTATTCAGTTTCTCAGTCCGTATCCAAATCAGATGGTGTATCAGCACAAAGAGATGATCTTCATCGGAGACCAGAACACCTACACTCCTTTACACAATCTGACATGTGACAATCCCGTCATTTTACATTACCATCACTCTGTTCTCCTATCTGAATTGATAAAAGCACTATATAAATAAATGTATAATGCCACTTGTATAAAAGCTGCAATTATGGTATACATACAAAAAAAAAATTTAAACATATAATCTTAAACGCCTCACCTCTTACATGTACACACACAAGCAAATTCATGTAGCAATCAGAGTAAAGAACAGACTGAAGCTGTACTAGCAAGCCGTCAATCCCTGAGGCAAGTCTCTCTCGCTTACTCTCTCACTCTCTCTCTCTCTCAACAGTCTGCCGTCAGATTAATGCAGATTAATGAAGTCTAAAGGCAACTCAAGACGTATTGGCACCCTTTATGAAACTGAGAAAATGGGATCGTTTTAAATTAAACAAATACACCATGAGACACACACTTTACTAAAGTAGCGCAAAACGAAGGTTTGCTAATAACTGACATCCTTAAAAATAATATTTTCTAAAACCTCTTCTGACGAATACAAGGGCTGAGTCCACTTGAAGGTGACTGAGTTTCTTTTAAAAGAACAAAGTGTTCATTCACACTGTCCTTGGCCTTGAAAGAGGGGACATTCATGTATTTTTGGTCCATTGATTGAAATAGGGTCTCATTTAATGATGAGATAGGGTCTCATAAAAGAGCCCTTTATCCACCCTGCTGTTGTTTGGAACTTGAAAATCAATATTAATAATACAAAATAATTAAAAAATGTATTAGTATATACTTGAACTACCATTTAAAAACACTGAGAGATTAAAGCTTCTATTCAGCAACAATTTCATTAAATGCAAAGCAACCAAAATGTTACATGAGATGTCTATTTTAAATAAATGCTATTCTATTGAAATCCCTATTCATCAACAGATCCTATAAAAATTTTTTACTCCAAGTAAAATGTGTTTTAGTCATTGTGCTTCTGCATAAAAGTACAATAAGTTTGTGATTTCATGTAATCACTAATTCTGTACTTCAACTTCCCTTTGCTTTCATAATGCACTGTAAACCACCAAATGGTACAGTATATGAACCCTGATATGACAAACAATCAAATTTGTTCTAGAAACACATTTATGGTGCTCTTAGTCATTTTGAACCCATTTAATGATATAAAGTGCAACTAGTAGGACTTTGCCAAAAGATGGCCTCATACAGGAATGGAAAGATATTTTTTGGATGTTGAGCTTTGGTTAAGAGATGCAAAAACCACTACATTAAAGAGATTTGTTTTTCCTTCTCTGTGCTTTGCTGAAGTTGTGTCTGATCTTTCCCATATAGTCGTCCTGTGATCTCGTCCCCTGTGGATCTCCATCAAAGAACTAATTTTCTCTCCTCCAGACTAACTCGTTTTGTTTTATAACGGCATGTTTCATTACGGCCTTATCAGGGAGGAGACGGAGAGACAGATTCACACACTCAGAGGGCGAAACGCTGGGTCATACCTCCTCGCTATCAAAAACGAACAGGTCAGTTTTCATTGATTGCCTGTTTTTAAACTGGGCCAGCGGGAATATTGGGTTTATATACTGCACTTCACTCAAGGGCACGTGCTTTTTATGAATGTGTGTGGATCTGTGTCCTTCTATGGTTGCGTCACGTTGATCCTGGTGGCTGCATCGCTATAACTGTGTAAATTGTGTTAATAACTGTAGAGCTGACTGGGCTAAACCGAGCGCTGCATTACATGCCTGCATTACAACACACACACACACACTTTCCAAAGAGATGTCAGAGAGAGGTGAGAAATAAAACGCTGGATTCAGATAAAATCCGTGAGCGATTTGAGAGCATTTACTGGGGGGAGACAGAGCTTTCAGCTTTCAGAGATTTGAGAATGTGTGTGTGCAATGAAATAAAAGTGTTAGGTAAAGGGGTAGAAGGAGAATTCTGGGATATTTTTAAAAGAGAGAGACAGAATAGGCCTACAATTTTAAATAAAGTGAGAATCGATAGGCTGTAAACAGATTCAGGAATGACTTTAATTCAATTTAGCTGAGAAGGTAAGCAACCAGGATGAAAAGATTTGTCTTTTTTTTTTTTTAACATGTGGTCTCAGTGATACTGGAACCTAGCGCGGACTGTATTTATGGGAAAAGGTGATATTATTCATCAAATAACTATGAATTTTAAAGAGTTCGGGAATGGCTTTAAATCCCTTTCCAAACTCATAAGTCTCAACAAACACCCTTTTAAGGGACTCAGACTGATCTTCTGAAGCATTTTATAGCTTGTGACCAAACCAGACCAGTTAATGAAGTTTATATGTGTGACCTTTCTCTTTAACAATGTTCTTCTAAAGCCTGGAGTGCACTACGTGATTTCTCGCAGACTTTCCAGTCTGAACAAGTAAATCCACAGTAAATCGGAGTGTGTATTATGGTCACAGAATTCCATTTTTGATCCTCGCTCGTTTAGTGTGTGATGCTTAGTTTTCCTTTGCCACTATTGACAGAGTCTGTAAGTGTATGATGCCTAGTAGTCGGTTCAGATTTTAAAAGTCGTGTAGTGTATTCCAGCCTTAATTTGCACTTGATTCTAGTTTCAGCCACCTGATGATAAATGTTAATGTGGTTCCCAAACAACAAACTGGCATTTCTGTTTATTAAACCTGGGTAAATCATTACAAAATCTATATTCCAAGTGTCGTTTCTTAATCTATATTGCCCAGTATCTGTATGTTTTAAAGCATTAATACAGCCAAAAATGAAAATTTTGTCATTTACTCACCCTCAAGTTGTTCCAAACCTATATGAGTTTATTTCTTCTTTTCAACAGTTGACGGTTGCCATTGACTTCTATAGTATGGAAAAATGACTATGGAACTCAACGGCTCAACCCTTGAGGGTGATTAAATAATGACATTTTAAGCATCACTTCAGAAATAATTTTAATAGTCTAAGATTATTGATGCTTTTTCATTAAAATCAATGTCAAAAACAAGTCCTGCGCTTTCAGTTTTTTTTATGATTAAGAATATGATCAAATTAATAAAACTTAATATTCCTTTTCAAAAAAATATTGAGCAATTTATATTTATAAATAAAGACACTACATATTAAGCAGAACATTGCTCCTGTGAGTATCTTTGCTTGTGATGTGGGCTGTTCAGCCAGAGGTAAGCAGTAAATGAAATTTTGTGCAAGCAATTTAATCCCAAATCAAGTTAATCGGCTCTACTGTCTGAAAACCAACAGCCATTTGCGGCATGGCCGCGCAGAGAATTCCAAACACATCCACAACGGACATGTGGTTTGAGCCAAGCACTTCAATTTGGGTCAGCTGTTCTCGAGCTAATGTGCTTGTGGAAGAAACACAGAAGGGTTTTCGCTCTGGGTACTGGGAGACCAGAATGTTGTTAGAACAGGTTCAGTGAACTGAATGGCTGCATGTGATATGGAGTTAAAGAGAGAAAATAAATCCAGCGTACGCACACATTTATCACTCCCTTATGAGGATGAATGCGTCACGTAGGTATTTAATCCACTTGGAGAGAAAAAACACCGTCTCACACACTGGCTGACTTAACTGGTGCACACACCGCAGTCCACCACGGTGCAATTAGGGGGGAATGATGAAACACCGGCACCTTTGCTGAGTGAAGGTTTATAAAAACATCAATCCTGCACTACTGCACCAACTGGCACACCAACCGCCCTCCTCTCTGGAGCAAGAGAAAACCATACTCCGCCTCCAAGATGAATTGCCTGAACCTCCAGGAGGACCTGCACCTCCTCCTGTAAAGGTCAGACTGCACCTGCATGCTTTTTGAGGAGATCTGAAGAATCCTGCAGGGGTAATGTGGGTGTTCAAAACAAAACAAAAAAAATATTGCAATTAATTATTTTTCGTATAGATTGCTTTATAGTCTTTATTCATATTAAATGTTTTTAAATACCCCTATTTAGCTTTTATTTTATTTCGGTTTTTGGTAGTTTCTGTTCAGTTTTCAATTCCAATTGTTAAAATAAATTTTGTTATACATAGCATTTATATTTTATTTTACTTCTGCTACAAGTAAGCTACAGATACAGTAACTAGCCAACTAGTCAAGCAATTAAGTTAGATGTATTATTATTATTATGATTACTGTATGCATCAGATGATGGGATGTTTCTTTTCAGCATCCCACACCATGAGCATTTTTTTTGAGGAAGTGCATCAAGTGAAAATAGAGCGCTTTTTAATACCGCATGTAGTCTTTAATTCTACTGGATTTATCATCCAAATAAACAATACACTGTACATTTCCCTCTCTCTCTGCCACTTCTCACATCGAGTCCTCCTTCCACTCACCCGTCTATCTTTCTCATCTTCCCATTGAGTGTAGATGTCTCCAGCGTGTGTAGCTTGATTGACAGGACAGAGATCAAGATAAATATCTGTACAATCCCTACCCTACACCCCCTGGTCTCAATCAGGTCCTTCCTATTGCGCTCGGCCTTGACAATCCCTCCACACCCCATCCCACCATCCCCCCTGGAAGAAGTCCGTTCAGGATGACTGAGCAGCGCTGAGCCTTTGAAATGAGGGATGAGACATGGAAAGGGAAAGAATTGTTCCTCCCGCAGGGCTTCAGCTCTGAGCAGCTCATTGGTGATACTTATCACTGCACTGTTTTGTGTTTTCGCTGTCTCTTTTTATGTAGGATTAACAGGAACTGGGCAGCAGTAATTCAGGATCAAGGTGAGAGGGAGAGAGGGAGGGAGAAAGTGAAGGTAAAGTACTCAATTGCTGCAACAAATTGCAAATTAGCCATTGACTTTCCATCAATGTGATTAAGACACAAGCACATGCACAAACAAAACAACTTACTGTGAAGCCCAAAACACACTTGTACTTTTAACATTCTAAAAACGACCTCAGTTTAGATTATTTCCGACAGCAAGTAAAAAAAAATCTTGTGAGGGGAACAATTGGGCAATTTTCCAGCAAGAAGTAAAAACACCAAATCTTCAATGTTCAAAATACAATGTGGAGAAAAAAAAACAATGAGATTTCACTGGATGCAGGGCTGGATGACATGCATTTCTTATCCTAATTAACCATTTTTACTGGATCTGACCATATTTTTGTGTAACTTAGTTTTGTCGGGTTGATTCAGGCATTTCAAATCAAATGTCTTTTTTTTTTCTGAAAATGCTTTCAAAGTCTGGGAATTAAATCATAACTAAGCCAAACCTGGCCATTATACTTTTTAGGTGTACTAAATATCTGAACATGCTAAGCTTAGAGACAAATTCATATTTTTATTTCCTCCATTAGCATCACATTTTTGCTCAGAATGAATGGTTAAAAATGTTTGGAGTGTGTATCCCATCACCAAAGAAAAAATAAAAAAATATATATATATATCAAGTCGCAGTCAAGGCTGGTTTGGACAAAAAAATTTAAACAAACTAAACTGCTTATTAGGTTATTGCATCGCACCTGGTTATGAAAGTAATGAACTTTTTACTGTCTTTCCAATGGCAAATACACTTATACAGAATTCTCAGTAATGTTTATTTCCTTAAAACATGCTGTACAGCAATTCAACCCCTCCTTCAGCCTTTGATCCTTCTGTCTCTTTGGTTTCTGTGTCTGCAGACATTTATTAACATACAACAGATTAATAATACATCCTTCATTATAGCAGTCTGATATGTTTATCGGTAAATCCACATTAATACAAATTCAAAGCCACATAAATGTAGAATCCATCAAAACTTTCTCTCCCTACTTTTTCAAGTAGTTTCAAATCATGCTCCTCTCACTAAGTCTGTTCAAAAAGGCAGGACATTCACACAGAAGGCAATCCCAGGATGCACTAGAACAAACACGCCTATATGGCAGAAAAAAAGTAATAATATGGAGTATTTTGTCTAAATACTGTACAGCTGAGTTTATACTTCATTTCAAAATAAGATGATGAAGGCACTCTTAGAATGCACTGCAACAAACATCTTTTGAATTTAAGTGTAAGTTGGGTCTTCCAGCACTCTGATTTGTGTTGGATGTTAGCATAGAGCACTACTGTGAAGTTCAATTTCAGTCAAAATGCTCACTGTGTAGACAGTAGGCAGTTCACTAGACTTCAGAGCAGAGTTTGTCTGATTGTGTGTGTGTGTGTGTGTGTGTGTGTGTGTGTTAAGTTTGTGTTCATTAGCTATATTACAAGGATGGGAAATGAGATGCGTTTAAGTGATGTCACAAACTGTGCCCGGGGTGTATTCAATATCACCCCACGTTATGTAATGCTGCAAAATGGCTGTGTGTGTTGTGTGTGTGTGTTACCATTAAACAGTTGGGGACCACAAATACTCTGTGTGTGGTGGAAGCCAAAAGCAGTACACACGCACACACACCACAGGCATCTACCGCTTTTTAAACTGAAGTCAGCACGGTTCAGTGTGTCCGTTTCACGTGTACTGTGTGCATGAAGAGGAGATTTACATTTTGAGGCCAAATTATTTTACAGTGTGCAGGTGCAAAGCCTCCTGAATCAGAGCACACACTTGTTTGTTTTTTACAGATGTATTTTTTTCTGAATGAAGAGAGATCTTACATTAAAAAAGACAGATCACACAATTTTCCATGTTTACTCACTCTCATGTCATTCAACCTGTTTAACTCTTCTTTTGAAAAGTGGTTTATATTTTTATATATAAAAAATATACGGTCCACTCCTAAACAGCTATAAAGAAAGGGAAAAGGAACTGCAGTTGTAAAGCTTAAAATGACATGAAACTACCATATTTGTACAAGATATTCCAAGCCTTGGTCATTAGCCCTCTATTGCATGAATTATTATTTAGACATGCTAAAAAATGTTTTGCATGTTTTTATTACTGAAAATGAGCTAAATAACAGATATATTAAAAAAAATCTAAAAAAAAGTTTAAAAGGGGGTCGCTGGTAAATTGTTGCCATATGGCAACAATATGCAATCGTGGAAAGTTCCATAAAATCATTTTTTTTCCAAAAAACTCATTTTATTTCAACAAATCCATCTCATACTTAGTAAAATGTTTAAACAAACATTTATACAGTAAAACATTATATAATT
>JAUCNO010000663.1:16051213-16077507 GCA_032353835.1 Enteromius viviparus
AAAATATATATATATATATATATATATATATATATATATATATATATATATCTATGTGAGTGTGTGTGTGTGTAGTTTTATATTTGGTGCTATAATAATTAAATTAGCACTTCTTGATTTATTTATTTTATAATAATATGTTTTCCATACTTACCTTAAAAATATGTTACAGTTTATGTGTCCAGTGTTCTTCATTCACAAACTGTACACTGTCCTGTTGTAAACATATAATTAATTAGACATATTATGCATAAGATGCAATTATATTTAGCTAATATTTGAGATGAACCCATCTTTGATTGATTTTTCATTCAGTGTCGAGGTGCAGCTGCGAGAGGATCTCCTTCAGAGCAGCACATGTGTCCACTTCCTACTAAACCCTTCTCTAACCAGGGTTAAAAGCAGGGTTAGAACGATGATAACCCATGGATTAGTTAAAATTGTGAAAGTTTGATTTGATGTGACATTGAATCAAGATTCATCAATTAGAGTTAACAGAAAAACAAGAACAAGACAAAGGAATACTACAACAAATGGCTATATATACAACTAGAGACGAGTGGCAGTGACAGGTGAGACTAACTAACAGAACACAGGAAGTGAAGACAAGGGAAATGGGAACATTATACAAACTAAAGGTCTTTAGAAAAACAAGCCTTTGCCCAAATTACAGACGCCATGCCAAAACAAGTGTTATTAAACAGATGGTCCTGCCCTTGTCACTTACAGCTAATAATAATAATAATTACAAATCTGAGGCTGATTTTAGCTGTTTTGCTTGCTTGCTTTTTTTCAGCAGCATTTAAAAAATGAAAGAAAAAAGAAAGACATCTATATATCTGCCTATCTCTTTGGATATTAGAGTAAGTTTAAACCCAGTGCTTCTATTTAAATGTGTAATCTGGCAAATAATACATTAGTTGAAACGAAAGGATGCTTTTTTATCTTTTTGTATTCAAAGTGTAAATCCAACAATGCCAAAGTAAATAATTTAGCATAGCATCACAACACAGCAATTCATAAAAAACGGGCACACTTTTAAAAATAAAGCGCTCTAGTAGTGACAATTAGTAAAGGTCACATTATGCATTTTTTTTTTCTGTGTGTGATGTCCCAGACAAGGTCAGATCCATGCTGAATAATGTTGTTTCTGCTGATTTGGGCTCTTCTGTGCTCAGGATGTTTGGGGTAAAGCCACTGATCCGGGCACAGCCGGTGATGGGACACTGTCCAGAGGTGTTGTTATGTTACAGAGATTAGCACTTTCAGAAGGGAAGAGTGTCCCCTACTGGCCCATTTGTGCTATTTCTAAGATTTCAGACTCAATCCAGAATCTCACAGAAATGTATGTGTCAGATCATACATCCATGACAGTTACTCGTGTTAAGTAATGTACTGTAAGTGCATTTTCTAATGTGACAACCATAACAAAAATTGTATTATTGTCTTTAATTCACCAGCGGTGATGATGAAATCATGAGATCAGGTTAGAACTACTAGTGTGATTAGTTGGCTTTATTTTTTGAAACATTGCACCTTCCTTGTGAAAAATGTGTTTGCAGCATCCAAACATGTGTAAAATGGTCATGATATAATACACTATAATGCATTTTTTGAGACTTGGTGCATTTGAATGTGTGTTGCACTTTATAGATGATGTTAGCACCCATTACTATCAGTTGTAGCAGAAAATTGATATTCAAAGCAGAGGGGAAACGCAAAAGGCTGTGCATTACAATAATATAGCTGTCACAGGATATGCGCTTATTTTTTTGTCAAAACATGCATAATATATTATAGCGTGTAATGGTGAACTGCAGTATGCATTAGTGCCAACCTGCGATGCTTTTAACTCAATGAGAATGAAATAAATCTGACTGGATCAGAAGCTGTTATTGTGTTGTCTCTCTCCACTCTGCAGCCTCTCAAAACTGGAGAGGAAACTAACTGATGCTGAAAGAGAGTCACACAATCATAATTAAAAATAATCAAGTTATTTTATTTGTTTATTTTCAGTCTTTCTGTTTTGCTGGCACCATATGCAAGACTTGAGATTACAATATAAATTGAGATTACAATATAAATTGTATACATTGTAGTCTGCACTGTAAAAAATGGCTAACAGTATAAAAACTGTGAGACGGGGAAAAAAAATTGTTAAATTGTTAACGTTAAATTCCTGTAAAATTTAGACATTCCCAGAATTCCCAAAAACAGACATTCCCTGCATTGCATTTCAAATTTTGTTTGAATTTGATGGAGTTATGAAGGACCATAAGCATGTACCTCACTTGAGAGTACAGAAAGCAAAGTCAAGATGAGAAGGAAGGGGTCACTGAAAGGGCCTGTAGATCCCCAACTCTCTTGAGAAGATTTCGGCAAAAGAAGAGTAGTCTTGATAGTAAGATGGCGATCAGAGATCTCCTCAGCATGGAGGCCTACAGAGAGCTTCTAGAACCACAGGCAAACCCCACGGAGGGATGCAAGACAGTACTGGAGGCCTCAGCGCACCATGGAGGAAACATGTAACCAATGTCTGCCCACTGACTGACTAACAGAGGGGCGTGGTAGGCTGCTATAGCCACCACCTACACTTTTCAGAGTGGAGTAGGTCAACCCTAAATAAAAATGTATGTGTGAAATTGAAAATTGTAAAATAAAAGTAACACTGAAAAGATGGAGAATCAATAAATAATTTATTGCTGCTGTGTGAATTTCATGCACATTTTCACATTTTTCGAAGCCACATATACCCCACATACTGTCATTTTCTTTTTACTGTGGCAGTGTTTAGGCTCTTTTGACATTTAAAAATGTGCTGTACTAAAATCCTGCATCTTACAAAGCTAAAGATGAAGATAAACCACACACATGATGTCACAAGCTACTTATTAGTTATTTTTCTGACATGGAAACATTTCTCCATTGCATTTGGTCAAAGCAAACAACTGTAAGTATGGCATTTTCTGACCTCACAGACTCTATATATAACTTACCCTCTTAGACATCAGGAGCGTATGTTAGATTTGTCGCAGGAGACTCAGGTGAGCCCTTCTGCCTCAGCGCCGGGGGCAGGAACCTCTGCCCATTGTTTTCATCTTCCAGCTCAGTGATCACAGATGCCTCTGTAATCCAGCAGAGGCCAAAACTCTGGTCTTTAACCAAGATAAAGTCAAGAGATCCAGAATACCTGACCTTGTAATACAGTAGATTAAGAAAAGGGTTTATGATACAATGGCTAAGAGCTTTTTGAATGGATCTGGGCTTGATCGGTAATTGGTAATGTGCAGGGTGAGCTGATTTAATAAAGCTATAACAAGCTTTTTGTGCTAATAAAGCCCAAAACTGCTTCACAAAATTACATTTATTACACTTAACTACATCACTGTGAGTGCTTAACATTTGAACTCTAACCTAATGGTTGTTGCTTCTTTTAAGAGGGAACTGTGAGTGGAAACACTACTTTTAAGCAATGAAAAAGTTTTTATTATTATTATTTTTTTTTATACTGTATATATCATTAAATTTGATTATATATAGAATATATGTAGCTTACCCAGTGCAATTTATGGATATGCGCTTATACATAAATAAATAAATAAATATATATACACATAACAAAACCTTTAAAATGCAACTAATAAATACAATGATTTTAATATCTTTTTTTGTAATGACGAACATAGATTTTATTTCCGAAATTAATTAATTTAGTTATTTTGGGGGGAATCTTAGCATTTAATTTCTACTAGTATTTATAATAAGTCACATTAATTAATTACAATATTACATAATTTGGCCTTTTATAACACTGTAATACTTGTTAAGCAGGTACAACCATTCATAAAAAAATATTTATGAAATATTAGTCATTACATCTTTTTTTACAAATTTTGGTTTATATTTTATTTTATTATTAGAAAACAATGATTGTGTAATTTTAGATACATTTAAAAGATACATTAGATAAAAAAAAAAATTTCCCCAAATGCACCCAGAACAACCTTACAAAACTTATTACAAAAATGCAAAATAGCTGTGATTCAAACTCATGCTTTTGTTGACTGTGAACTTCAGAGTGACATAAAACCTCAATCTGCCAAACTTCAACAATTTCAACAACAATCAATGAAACGTTATTACGGAGGATAAGCAATACATTCCTCTCAAACAATCACAGAAGAGACCCTTTTGGTAAACTGCTTCCACCAAGGTCTGACTCTCTCATTTCAGAAATGAACAGCTTTCTCCACCTTAAAGAGGCTTAACACTGTCATCACATAACACTCATCTGCTCTTCTCTGCTGCAGCATGCCGCTGTTTGTTCTGTGCTTAGCAGGGACTTGTGCTGTAGGTGGATTTTAATGTAGCCAGATGGCAGGCAGAGATCAGAGGCTATCTGTTTCAATAACAATATAGAGACTAATGGAGACTATAATATCGACTATAACGATACAGGCTTAGAAATGTGTTCTGCATGTGTGTGGCATGTATTATAGGAAAGTGAAATTGCTGCCTGCCTTTAGATCATCACTGCAGGGGTTTAGGTTTGCTGTGGAGGATTACAAGGAGGTGTTAAATAACGTGTGGTGGAATGATGCCCTTTCTTTTTGCACTGGACCTGCAAAGGATACCATTTTTGGAAAACGATAATGGCTTATTTGACATAAAAAGATCCATCTATAAGCATTGTAAGCCTCAGACATGACACTGAGCCTCTGCAGAGACAGATTTACAGTGCAAATTCTATTCAAATGCAACTACCAAATTTATGGTCTGCTATAATTGTAAGGGTTTTAATATTAGAGAAAAGTTAATGTTTTGACTGAAAAAAATGCACTTCTAGGTTATTATCTTTATTTTTTCAGAGGACAACTACAAGAAGTTTATTACGTTGTTTCAAGGTTTAGCTGTATTCTGTATTTGGACAAAACAGGGGACTGATGATTAAGCACCAGGAATCAATTTGCAATAATCTTTTCTAATTTATTTATGTGTTTCTTACTACATGTGGTAAGGTCAAAAACATTTCCACAAAAAAAAGAGATAATGAAATGGTATGATTTTGTAAAAAATAAATATATAAATAAATAAATAATAGTTGGAAATTGATGTAATATTCAAGTCTTCTTGGCATACTTACTCTTAGAAACGTAATGTATTTGCCAACTATTGAGTTTTGAAACCACAACCCTCACTGGCTTTATTGTGTAGATGAAAAAAAGTCTTTGTTTTCTTTTACTGGGAAAAAATATCAAATTGCTATTCCATATGTGCTGTGAAAGAATACAGATGAATCTATTGATATTATAAGAATTTCTTCACCATTATACCAGTGCAGATAAAAAACTTTCCCTTTTAAAGCTTTCCTACTCTGACAGTGAAGCCTTAATATTACCAACACACATGTTGTTTTTTGTGATCCAGGTGTAATGGTGTTTCTACTGTACAGACTGTATGTGGTATTGTCCTACACTGACCCTACACCTAGGAAACTGTGTGCATTTTTAGATAAAAAAAAAAAAAAAAAACACCAACACCATTTAGCATGTTTTTTAAGTCTTTTAAATTACAGGGACACTGAAAATGTCCTCATAAATCACCGTCATGTAATACCCATGTCATGTCAATATGCAAAGTGTCCTCTTAAACCACATAAACATGCACATGCATGCACACATACACACAAAAATAATAATAACGAACACAAAATAAGATATTTTGGAAGAATGCTAACCAAACACTTAATAGTACTTCCATAGTATTTTTTCCAATGTCTACCATCAGCTGTTTGATTACCAACATTCTTCAAAATATCTTCTTTTGTGCACAACAGAGGAAAGAAACCTATTTATTCAATTTAACTTTATTAAGTGAACTATCACTTACTCAAGCATCACTATTCATTTTGCTTCACTATAGGCTACATCAAATCATGCAGAAGGAGATGCAGCCTATACTATTATTTTAGTTTTTTAAGCATTCGGACTCAACTCAGATTATTACCATGGTAGGCCTGTACTTAATTCCAATTAACAAAAGCTTTTGTATGATGATGCTCTTTAAGATGCAACATGCTCTTTAATTCCAAGACAAAGTGTGCGTTTCAAATAAATGGCGGTTCTCCATGATAAAAATAAATAAATAATATAAATGAACGAAGCAAGGTGGGTAAACCAAGCTGTAATCGTAAGTGGACTGTACTGACTGTTCAAGAATGTTTTAAAGAAAAAGCAAATATTAAAACCTTGCTGAAAGATGCGTTTCAGAAGCCAGCTAAAATTTTAATCCAAATGTTAACCAGCATTGTATTTGCATAATTTAATCGGTTGCATTGCGCGGTGTCGACGCGGACCGCTAAGAAACCTTCGTCTGCCAACATAAAGTACAGCACTGAATAAGAAGCTTGTGCAAAAGGGGCGGGATGCGCGTGTCATCTTGAGTCGAGGTGTAATGAAACCCTAGAGACCGTCAGCCAATCAAAACCCTTACCAATCCCCTGTAAACCAGTCACAATCCTTCACGCCTGCCTCAGCGATACCTGCCTCTTTCTCTCCGCTTCTTCAACGTGAACTACTCTCGGAGGCTCAGTGAGGGTTACCGACGTGTGCCTCTGGAGTGAGGACAACTCAACTTGCGTAGAAATAATCTTAAAAGACACCTTGCATTTCTTTAGCTGCGACTTGACGTTAAATGTGAAGCAAACGTAGGATACTTTCTTGAAAGAAATCCCATTTGATACTTTGTATCGTCGCTGTAACGCAGCTGTCAGATTCACAGCGAATCAGTGTAGCAGATGTTAAACTTCCAGTTTATTTCGAAAATGCAAATCAATCATGTTTTTAATTACTAAGAAGTGACATTTTCACTGAAGAAAATTTCACTGCGTTATATTAAATATAGAGGGAAAAAGGGGGATTTTTTTTTCTTTATTTATTCTGGCTTCAGTGTGTATTTCTGTTAGATCCACCACGTCGCTCCATCAGTCTTCGCTCAAACAGTTTCTTTTGCCGTTTTTTGATGTCCTGAGAGAAAAATGAAGGTTGAGCCTGAGGGACACCGCTTTATTATGTCGCTTTTTTTACAGCGAGGCTGAAGGGAAATTTAAAGACCTAAAAATAAAGTGTCGGTTTCTACTCCACAAAGAATCATTTGAACTTCCTACCGCAGAAGGAGCAGGACATAAATAGTTCTGACATGTGGATGTAATTTCAGAAAAAAGGCAGACAGATGCAGAGAAATAAAACGCGAGCGGGAGAGAGAGACTGGGAACAGTTTGAGTCGAGCCTGCAGATCTGTGACAAGGAAAAGACGTGAGAAAATATTCATAATTTTACAAGCAAACGATGTAATGGGAGGGGAACGGACAGCAGCGAAATGACTGGCTCTTTGACGGTGCTTTAACAGACGGAAACATCAGAGAAATCCCATTCAAGCTGACATCAGTTTGCGTGAACTTGTCGGGATGGGAGCCACGCTGATCTTACACACTTTAGGTTTGGTCTTTTGCGGCACCTTGCTGAGTTTCGTCTATGGTCTGGTAAGTTTAGTTTCTTTCTATCTTACTATTAGCCTGACTTTCTTATCAAGAGTAACACTTATTAGTAAAGACTGCAAGAATCAAGCACACATGGCGATTTAAATAAAAAATAATAAGTAACATTTAAGGGTACCACCAGCATGTGCCATGTCTTTAAACTCATTAAAATACTGTATTTTAGGCTAATATTAATGCTTATACTCATGTTATCAAAACCAAGACCCAAGGGTCTATACAAACCCTACTTAGAGCGCAAAACCGTGTGATTACTCATCATGATATCTTATGATAAACTGGCAAAACCTTATCACCCTCAGAATTCATCAAAGCTCTCAGATGTAATGCCGAGCAAAATTATACATATTTCTGTGTAGCTTACAGCATTGACTCTTTATGCCTTGGTAGAGTGCTTTTATTCAATAAAAAAAGGACTCGTGATACAATGGTAATGGATGGCGACCATCAGTGATGTGGCAGGTAAAGATGCTGCTTTTTAAGAAACTTCACCCAGTCAGATGTGCACTGTATAATTAAAGCCACTCTATGGTGAAAGCTGCAATTTGTCACAGCTTGAACAGAAGGTTGTGCTTTGTTTCTCACTGTACGCAACATCAATTACATGTCAACAAGTCATCACTGTATTATTCCTCTAAACTATTCTCAAAAAACAGAAGAACGTTCAAGTGCCTTGCATGTCACTATTAGGAAGCTAAAAGCACTCGTAGGCATCACTTCATTGACAAGCTAGAAACTCATTGCTTTCAGTAGCTTGTTTTTTATATTTTTACTTTTAATAGATAATGTCCAACCCCACCCCTACCCTCAGGGCCGACCCGTGGGTTTGTGGGGCCCCCGGCAAGATCCTGAAAATAGGATCCTCCAATATTGATGTACTGATAAGCTCTGACATGGCAACTGCACTAGAAAGGGAAAAAAATCAATGTGAATGCATAAAGAATAGTGTATATTTCAGGTGCTCATGAGGTGTTTCACAATTTTTCTTAAATAGCGATGTGGCAAAAAATATTGAAAATACTATGAGGATTAATGTTATTGTATAATTGATGATTACATATTAAATGTGTCACTTAAGTTTATGAATTTCCTTGTCAGCTAATCTCATGCATTAACTTTATTAAGTGCAGCAAAATGAATGTACATAAAAGTGATTAGAAGTTAAATTATAAAAGTAAGAGCAGATTTTTAAAAGAGGTTAGTTTGGTTAATTTACTGATTAATTGGCCACATTTTCATTTAGATTTTTGCATTTTCATGTTGAAAGTCTTTAATTTCATTTCCCAGATTATTCCTGACTAGACAGAGAGAGAGACTTTGCGCTATTTCTGCTATCCAAACACAGAAAGTGTCTCAAATAGCCACAAAGAAATCATTTTTGGGGCCCAATTTGTGCATTTGTGGCATCTTGAGCAGTTCTGACGAAAGTCTGAAATCTGTGGATAATAATACATAAACCATAAACCAGCGACGCTATGATACAGTTTTGGAGATTACAAAATATTTGATGTTTCACTGTTTGCTGCGTTTGTTAATGCTTGTGATGAAACTTATTCATCAGCTGTTTTTCATTGGGTGATTGAAGGCTTATTTTATACTTCACGTTACTTCACATATATTTGTTTGTATTGTGGTTTGTATAAGACCTGCCTGTTTGTATGCATTTTGTTAATAGAGAACAAATAATGTTTATTTGTCAGTAACTGTGCTAAAACCACAACGTATATATCCCTGAGGGGCCCTCCAGGGATGTCGGCTCTGTATGGCCTGTATGACGGGCTGGCACTGCTTAGCCTAAACAATTCTCATCAATTTAAAACACATAACGGGCAGATAAAAGTACAGTCACAGTTATTTCATGCAAAAACTGAGCCGTGGTGCATTCCAAGTCCTCTGCAGCCATGAAATATCTGAGGAACAGTATGGAGCTAAATATTTTAATTGCTAAAAACAATACTGCTCTGTTAATTTAGCAACATCTCATTCAAATGTAAATCTGATCTTTAGCATGATGCAATGAGTCATGCGACACACAAGAGCCAATGACGTTTCACAATCAAAGCTGATGTAATGCTTCTTTTTCCGACGATTTTTAATTGTGTTTTTAATTTGGGCTTTAAGGTCAAAAGGAGATTGTGATAGTCAGATCTGAGTCTGTTTCTCACATAAAGCTGGCCTTAATATATAACTTATATAAAAAAATATAAAGATATGTTTTTAATTGACTATAGTATGTTCCAAGTGCAAGTATGTTGGACCTGCTTTATCCTTTGTTTTATATTGATAAATGTTTAGGATTAGGGATAGAGGGGGTTAGGGTTAGGTGCTTAAAAATAGTGCAGTGAAAATAAAATTATCAATATAATTACATAAAAAAAATTATACCCCAAATATTTGTCATAATGAGAAAATTATACTCAAATAATACTTTAATGCTGATACGTTTCCCATGCACTTTGCATTCTCTTTTAAAGCAATTCCTAATTTGATAATGATGGTAACTTAGCATCTTAATAATGACAGTAAAGGTGCATGAATGTTCTTCAGGGTTAGATGCCTTCAGGGTAAAAATGTATTGTGTATGCAGTCATTGTATGCAAAATGTATTGTGTATTTAGACATATAAAAACATACAAAATCTGGTTCTCTAGCTTATTTGCCATTTAAGAGACCCACAGCTTAAGTATGTTAGAACAGATAATAAGGTGCCACTTCAGATATGTTGGAGCTGCTCCTAATTGCATTAGATGCTGCAGGTGATGAATAGAGCTTATTTGAAAAGTACCTTCCCTTCCCTAAAATACCCAACCTTTCTGTAGAAAATGTGAGAGGAGCTTGTTTTTAGGACATTGCTTTGTTAGACTGTCACAACTGGGGCTATATGTAGTTGCTTAGTGGTACTGTAGGTGCTGTAAGTCTCTGTAATATTCTGTTTGCTATGTATGGCTTTTTTTCCCTTTGCCATTTGTATTTCGTTCATCCTAACCCAATGTGATTTACCAGCAGCTCTAATAGAACTGTCACAATATATATTTTCCTTGGGTACCAAACTTGCATAGCTCAAGTAATTGTTTTCTGTATTAATACTAACACAATAACTAATATACTAATACAACAAATTCTTTATTTTCTGGGTGGACTATCCCTTTAGGGTTGTAAATCAGTGTTGATTTATCATTGCATTAAGTACTGATGTTACAAAGTGAATCCACATTGTTTCACTGTCTTTTCAAAAGCGAATGGGTTTCAGCTGTGCATGTATTAGACTGTGCATTAGTACTTTGCAATTAAATCAACATATGACTAAATAACTGAGTTCCTATTTTAATGCAACTCTGGCATTTTGCAGCTCTGCATAACGTCTAATATACTGCATAATATATATAAAAGAATGCACCCCAAATAACTGAGTGTAAAGCCTGAACGTGATCAAATCAGAGTCCTTGGAAAGAGAGAACGAGAAAGATTATGGCACCTTTTTAAATGAATGAGGGAACGCAGCTGTTACGCTTCTTCTTCAGTAGATGGAAACACATTCTTTCACAGACAGTCAGATTTCTAAATTGTTGCTTTCTGTAGTGCAAAAAGTGTAAAAGGGGGGGAAAAAACACACTTTACACTTCAGTTTGGGGACCAATACTCTTTAGTAACTAAAATTTACCTCATTTAAATGATTATTTATTGTTAGTATGTTAGTTGTTAAGTTTAGTTGTTGGGTCATGCAGAATATATTCTGTGTTTTATAAATAATAAACAGCCAATATGTGAATAATAAGTGCTAATAAGCAACTAGTTAATAGTGCAACTTGGTCCCTATATTAAAGCGTTACATACATTATAATAATAATTCATGTCAACAGAACTCACCTTTTTAAAAAAGGTTTAATAACATTTATAAATAACAATTTTCAACTTGTAACCATGCATTTAGTGAAGTTGTGGAAACAGGTTAGCTGAACTCTACTTGAGGGATGGACCACTGCTCTTTCATTTCCACCATCTTTCAGTTTGGATAGTTTTTTCATGCATCAAACAAACACCTATGTTCATTTCTGAAGTGAATTTTTGCCCTTGTGGTAATTAGATGCACTTATTTTTTAACTGCAACCTTGAGAACAGAATGATTCGTTCGCAGTGGTTCAATTAATTGAATTCACTGACTGATTACATTAATAACTGTAGACACCGTTCTAGCACAAGCTGTATTTAGAGCATCATTTAAATAAAACAGTATAGCAAACAGTGATCAAATAACAAAAATATATATTGTTTTAAACAGTCCTTTATTGCATGATTTCCAACTTTGTGTGGAGTATAAAATCACCCAAGTGCACCATTTCCACTGCTCACACAGTTCATTTTTAAAGGGCAGAGATCTAGTTGTGGATACTCTGAAGGTGAACCACTCAATACAATACAATTCTCTGTGGGTCACCCAGCATGCCTTATTACAGAAAATGCTGTCTGGACGAAGTGACTCACTATGTTCCTGCATTTATTAAAGAGGAAATGCAGCTTCTCAGGAGCCACGGCATGCAACTAATGCCCAGCGTATGACTAAGTTGTCACTTTGCTGCTCAGCTGTATGCATATTTGTCCACAGAATAACAGCGAAGACACTATATTCTCTTGTCATTGGAGGCAAATATTGTGACCTATCACCCAGGCTTCACATTCTGCCTAGATGACAATAAACAACTACATTGGTTCTTTTTTTTTCTGATAATTCATCACACTTAATGTATGTCGCAATAAGAAAAAAAAATCAGCTGTTGCTTGTGCTTCATCACGACTTGCAGCTCAGACTATAAGACCTTTATTCTTTGTGCACAGCGCTGTAATAAGACCGTTCAGACCGGATATGACAGAAAACTCAAACAAAATGACGCAGGAATCTCAAGATGTGTTTTAAATTAAGAACAACAACACATATTTTAATTTCATGGCAGCTTTAATCAATGATCATATACCATACACTTCCAAAATACTGTGGCACTGCGTATGAATGGTTATAATATCGGGATACCAGGTGTCAACATGCATTGTGTTTTTATTTATAATCATTTCACAATCATCCTATAATCAACTTTAGATTAGATTCTATGTTTGAATTTTCTGACCTAACTAAACTTAATTATTTATTATTGGCTGCCTAAAACGAGTCAATCAGTCACGCTGGCAGATAAATCTATGCTTGGACTGTGACTGAAACTGAATGCCTTATTCGAAACAGGACAGATAATGAATCCAAAATGAATTGCAAAATCAAAAGAATAATAGAAAAAAATGCAATCACCCTTTGTTCTTGCTGAATAACAGATAACAGCCTGATAAAGATCTGAAATGACTTTGTTGTAGTGAGTGTGTGAAGTGTAATAAGTGTAAACTGCTGCATGCTGATTTCCTATAAGGGCTGCTCTGAAGAGAAATTAAATGTGTAGGCAGAAGTCTCATTCATTAATATGAACATGGACTGCAAAACCATGAGGGTCAATTTTTCAAAATTCAGATCATTCGAAAGCATGATGCAAAAAAACCTAAATATTGAGAAAACTGCCTTTAAAGTTTCCAAATTAAGTGCTTAGGAATGCATGTTACTAATCAAAAATGCTGTTTTAATAATTTTACAGTAGGAAATTTACAAAATATCTTCATGGAACATGATCTTTCTCTGATATCCTAATGATTGAAAAATCAATGATTTTGATCCATGCAATGTATTTTGGGCTATTGCTACGTATACTGTACCTGCGACCTGTGACTGGTTTTGTGATCCAGGGTCACATAATGAGACATCCTCAGTGTCAGTTCTCATCATTGGTCAGCGGTTGTACAGTATTATGTCATCTAATCTGATAATCTGACGATAAACAGCCAGCTGTTTGACTAATAATGGCACAAATGTATTTTGTGTATGAATTCACTTTGCATTTGTTGTACATGTGTGGTAAGACTATACAGGGAGGTCTAATATTGATTAATGGGTAACACTTTACAATAAGGTGTAATTTGTGAACATTAGTTAATGTATTAACCAACATTAAAACATTACCATATTTATTCATCTTTGTTTATGTTAGTTCATAAATATATAATCATTTATTGGTATTTCATGGTGTAGAAATATTGTTTATTATTATTTCATGGTAATTAATGAACCTTCTTGTAAAGTGTTACCGGTTAATGCATTAACTAACATGATCTAAATATGAACAATGTATTTTATATCATTTATTAACCTTTGTAAAATGTTTGTGTTAGTTCACAGTCTGTTAACAAATATTTTTATTTTTAATATATTAGTAAATATTTAATACAGTAACTAATATTAATAAATACTGCATAAGTGTTATTTATGAATATTTTTATTTTATTTATTTATTTTAAAATCCACTTTTTACATAACAACTGAACACATTTTGCCCTTGCAACAGACACTGGCTTCACTACACACACTTCATCACTTCTGTTATTCTTGCCTTTAAACTGAAGCACATGTGCAGAGAGATATTTCTCTACTTTTAATTAAGTTTTTAGAAGTCCTTTGAACAAAAGATTGATTGATTTGCGCTTTCTTCTTCAAAAGAGGGTTTTTGAGATAAATGCAACAAGGAAAACTGTAAAACTTAAGCATGTTCTTGGAAACGTTAGCAATCCCGATTAAGTACATTGCTAGGTAAATTTGCTTCTTTTTACAAATAAAATGTTTAATTTGTGATGTTGTGTTGTATCATTCAACAAAACAGAAACAAATATGAAAGATGACTTTTTATTTATTATTTCTCCATTTCAAAGAGCGTATTTACTGTATGTTGTTTGTTTGCATACTGTGTGTTACTCATGCATGTCTAACATGTGTTTTGCTGAGATCTGCACCTTTATATGAACACCACTTGAATGAATACACTGTGTATGAATTGCATTATCGTTGCAGCCACTGTGCCACCTAATCTGGCTTCAAAACATTTTTACAGTTTCCTCTGTAGCCTTCTTACTCATAAGCATCGCATACAGTATGCAGAACAATGTTTCATTTTTTCCCCCGTACCATTGCTATCTTTTCCAGACATATGGCCTAAAAAACTGGCGCGTTTAAGTGAAGCGAACATCCAATTGTACAACATGAATCACTGCGGCTACACAAAAAGACAGTGAACAAATTGATCCGCTTTGCCTTTCATATGTCTTCCCCAGCTCTTCCCACCAAACAAACACTGGAGTCTGATCTGTTTCATGTGCTTGAGCTGGACTGGGATTGGAAATTGACAGTGCAAATGGCTTTACTTTATCAGCAGTGTTTTCACAGTTACTATGACGACTTTGACCTTCAGGAAGAATTCCCACTGATTGGCCCTTCCATATGTGCGTCTATTACTGGGTACAAACCATCATGATTGCAATCAGAATTTTTTTCTAAATTCATGTTTTATAACCTTGCAATGCAAGCAGTTGATGAGAGAACCCAGTGTGTCAGTTGTAATGCAGTAATGTAGTCAGTAGTAATGTTTTTTTTAATATATATATATATGTGGCTTTCATTGCATTTTAGGCACACAATGGTGTTACTGTAGGGATGTTCAGTTAAGTCCTGGTGCTGTTAGTCAGTGTAGTGGTTTTTTAACTGACCTCTTGAGAACTCCCACAATCCTCCATTGGTCAGACGAACAGAAACCACTGACTCAAACTCACAGCATTGGTTGAGCCCATGTGCACGGTGGACTGGCCGAGCGGTCAAACAAACTGAGCAATGTTTTGAAAGCCTTACAGATTCACTGAACGTACACTCTTCAGGAAATCAGCCTACCAATGGCTCATTTATTATTGATGCTACACATTAAACTGGGATTGGACAGAAGATTTCTTGCTATGGCAGCTTTGTGACATGTTATAATTTCTTCTCCTCTGCTAATTACTTGTGCATGCTTGTTTTGCCAGTGACCTGAGATGTGAATGACCTTTCTTATTGACTGCAAATCCCAGGTGTTAGATGGAAGCAAATGAATGTGCTTTGGGTTACTCTCAACAGTCTTCGAAGTAATTCAAAGGATATATCAAGGGAAATATATCAATACAATATGAATAACAGTTAATGGCAAAATATGTATGTTTTCAACACTAGAGGTTGCATTTTCAAAACAATAACGAAGACGAAGCTCAATGACGGAGCATGGAAATAAATCTGGAATTTCTTTGAATTTGCAAATCCTACTGAACTTTTGAGATAATGTAAGTACACAACTGCAGGAGGTATATAACACTGTGCGAGTGCGTTTGGGATAGTTTATTACAAAAATCATACATGTTGTGCCTTCAACAGAGATGGGAGCAGTTATATTTTGATATCTTTTAAAATATGCATGCCAGGCCAATAGTTGGCGATGTCACTTTGTTAAGAAACACGCCTATACCTATAACTTAACATGCAATCTGCATGTGCATGATGTCACCTTTTTTGCAAATTGTCACTAAAGTCTAAATGTATATATTTAAAATTAATATAATTTTGCTAAAAAAGGTCAGTGTTTTCATGTACATTAATAACATAATCCAAAGCATTTCCTAGGCATTGTGCTCATCCAAACAGGCTGCAGAAATGTTGTACTTTTAAGCATTTCAAACCATGTATACCTTAATAAATGTTTGTATACATTGTGTCACAAGCTTTCACCAAAAAGCAAATAGTGCTGTAAAGGGATATGCGTTAGGGCTAGGAAAGCACTGTCTAAGACTGGGGGTCACTGTATGTCAATGCTACTATTGAGTGGAAAGGTTTTGAAGGTTGCCATCCTGCCTTCTACGCATTTAAACTACGAACACAACAAGCAGACTAATATCTGTGTGCATAAAGCTTGCACCCACTGAGGAGTCAGCATTCCTTCTAAATACGTCTCGCTAAAGATAAAAGTAACCGGAGTGAAATATACCTCGATTGAAATCTTTCTTTCTGTATGATAGAGACAATTAGAGAAATATTCCAGATTAGCAGCCCGTCTCTGAGCATGTATTGGCAGCAGTTCATGAGCTCATAATGCTCGTGTTAATAGTTAAGGCCTCAGTTTCACTGGAGTAGCAAAGCAATACGATGGCAGTATTTGACTCAGGAAAATGTTGTTTACTTGACTTCCCATGACCTTTGCGAGGATTTTCCCCCACCTTTTCCACTCAAAGAATGTTGGAGTGTGAGTAACTCAATGCCAGTTTTACAGCAAACTAAATAGGTGACACAGCTAGCACAAATATTTCAAAGAGAAGCATTTTGCCTGTCAGGTTTTTGGACGGAGTCCATGGTGTGCCGAGCCGTGAGTAAAGGGACTCATGCATTTCTTTTATGCTTTATATACTGACGTCTGCTTGCTGGCTACTGAGAATTTTTTTGGGCATCCAGTTAGTCGTAAATAATGAAAACATATCAAATATATTTAGGGAAATTGTAGTAGACTGATAACTTAGCTGAATGTTTTCTCAGGCACTTGGGACCCAAGTCCATCTGATGTCAGTTTGTATAAAAGACGTTTTCTGATCTTGGGTGCCCACCAGCGATCTGCTTTAAAAGGTGGGTTAGGATACAGTTTCTTGTGTTCAGCTATAGTTATGAAGTTAATATGAGTGAAATCCTTTGAGTGAGCTGCTTTTATTTTAATGCTCCGTATTAATATCATACGGTATAGTTTATCGTTATTGCATGACCACAAGTGGGTTGTCCCCTGAATATCTGCACAACCTTAAAGTTCAATAAACATTGAGTGTTAATACTGTGCTACATTTTAAACTCAATATTGTGTGGTTTTGCTTAGTTTTGATCAAAACCAACCCAAACCCTAACCCTAAAACACAGCAGAGGCATTGCGCATTTCCAAGCAACTAACACTGGTGTTTTAATACTGAATGAATTGAGTGAGTCAGTGATTCATAAAGGGAGCCACTTCCATTTAATCAAGTAGAGGTAGGTGGAATGAATTGCTAAATGAGTAAACTAATGTAAAACCAATGGTTTTAGTTTCCAAATGTGTAGTATCACTTTCAAACAAACAAACAACAACAAAATCAATATTTGTGTTTAAAAACATAAAGTTCTACTTTTTTGCAATTCCAAATTAAGTGTAAATGCATTTATGCCACCTCTGAACAGTCTTTGTATTATACCTAAACACCACTTAAAGGCCCAAGTTTATTTTTTACACATACTGTATGGTACATTCACAATTGTACACATAGCTTTTCAAATTATAGTCCATTTAAGTTGTATTCGACTGCAGTCAGTCTGCATGTGTGCTATAGAAATCTTCATCTTTGTATCTATGCTATTTTTCTCCAGAAGTTATGATGATAAAAGTGTCTTTGTATTATTTTAAACTATCCCATAACCCTCTTACACAAGTGCTCGTCTGTTATTGTACATATCCAGCTTCATATCTATGTGTTTTCATAGACCGTTTGTTCGGCAGCTCACGAAGTACAGAGATACAGTTGAGAGGCGAGGAGCTCCGGCACTTTGGCCTTAAGGTGCAGGTTCTGAAAACAATGTTATTGCCACATTGTTGTGCAAGTACTGTAATTTGCAATTCATTTAATTAATTGACACAAATTGGAATGGCCTGACGGCTCTACTACAAATACTTGCCTCCTGACTCATTACGTAGCTGCAGTGGCAAACAGCTGCCATTGGTTTTCACAGTGCTACTCATGTTGATGATGCAAACACACCATGGTTCTTACCCAAAAGTACATTGTGAAAAGAGATCTGTTGGGGCAGGAGGAGGATGGTGCAATTGAGCTCAGTTTCAGGCCAGGCAATTGAATCAAGTGTAAAAATGGCATTAAATAAATAATAAAAATATGCACAGCCAAGGCACAAGGATCATTATCTCAAAAAGTAGGAGGCAGCTGACTTTTACCAGGCTTTTGCGAAGACCTTCTATTAAAAGGAATCTGGCTTTTTTTTCTGTGTGTGGTAGAGATGATGTGTGCCATATGTGGGCAGATGACGGGTTTCAAAGGAATATGTACAGAAGGATTGTGTGAAAAGGATAGTCGTTTTAGATACTAGGGAAACATGTCAAGATGCGGTTATACACTTTAGAGGACTTTACCCAACTCTTTGCTGCTTGGTGTACAATCTCAAACACAAGACACCTGATTTTATGATACTATAGTTGCATTTTATCAGATAAGTATGCTTTCTATTTTTAGATTGGGGGAAATTTACTGGCATCATTTTATGAAAAAAATAAGAATAAAAAATAAAATACAGGCAGTACAACTGAAAAAACACATATAATTGAAATTATTTTTATTATACAATTGAATACATCAAGAATATTTCTGTAGTACTATTAAAGTAAAGTAATTTTTAATAATTTTAAGTATTTCATAATTCATAAGTATTAGTAGTATTATTAAGATGGTATATATATTTGTTTCATAACAACATACATTTACAGTACAGATATTTATGGTTGTTTTTCTTTGCTTTCAAACATAAAACCACATTAAAAGCTTTTATTTTGACAGAAAACCACAGGAAAACCTCTCTTTTGAAATTCCTTCAATCGGGACAAATATTTATAAACCATTCTCATTCCAAACTTGGGAAGATGTTTGGCGCGTGTTGCATGTTATAAGCATCTCAAAGTTCATGCGCAGCAGCAATTACTGCAAACAAGACACTGAAAACACTGTTATCATCGAGCTGCTCATGTCAAAAAAAGAAATCACAGCGCAGTGCAACAGATTACCGTTTTATAAAATTCCTTGCATTCTGATAATCACTCTAAATCATCTCAAGTTCTCAGTTTTTTGATAAAAACAACACCCAATTAGTACTCATATGTCTTGTTCACAACCACAGGTTGCTAAATTTGGTGCACTTTGTAGTGAGACACGAAATATGTACCAGTAAGTACATATCACTGCAGTTTCCAAAAGAAATGAACACTAGAGGTTGTAAAACTCACTTTTTATTCCCAGAGATTCAATTAATAAAGCTTAATTTTGTCACAATTACTTGAAGAATATCATGTTATGACTAAACAATAGTAATATGCTGGTATACAGTAGCTCACGAAGAACAGAGATATACTTGTGAGACGACGAGCTCCGGTTTACATCCTGTGTAACTACAGTTCAACAAAACTGTTCAAATCTGTGGAAAAGTAAGTTTAAATTATATCAGTTATATCAGGTATGCTTAGGGTTCAATTTGGTGTTGAGGCATATTTCCAACATGATCCACGGATATTTTAACGTAATAAAAACACAGTAATACGTACCAATATCAACGTAATAAAATGTGCCAGTGTTCACAGGTATTAAATCACAGGTATTAAACCTGTGTTTTAACGGCACTCTGTGGACATTTCTGCTTTGAAATGTGCAGGAAGGCACCTAAAAACGGTGTTGCACAAAAAGTGCACAGAGGTACATATTTTTACGAGACCAGGTTGGCTAAAACACTGATGTAGTTCTCTCTACACCAACCATCCATTCAGTAGATCATACAGACGATAGTTCAGACAGAATGGCATACTTTGACTCCGTCTCCTGTGAATGTTGTCTTCTTTCCTGCGTTTGCCTATCAATGTCCCGGCCCCTGAATTCCAGGCAGCTCTGCATTCCACAACTCCCAGGTTGACAGAGTAGTGTTACCATGTGAAAATTCACAGTCATGAACTTTTGCTTCTCCACCTTTTTTTCCTACTCAAAGAATTTGAGTCAAAGAATAGCTACCAGGCATCCTGGACCCGAGGTGCTGGAGGTGTACAGCCTCTTCACCAGGCGGCACCAAACTCTTGGCAGAGGTGGCTGTGAAGAGGGCATAGGTTGGGGGGGGGGTTCTTAAAAGGACCTTTATTAGTTTCATTGCAAACCTCAGGGGCTTATGGGAGTCTGTAAGTATGCAGTTCACTGCTCTAGATTTTCCAGCCAGGAGACTCAAAACGGCTCAGGAAAAATACTAAGTGATTCAATATTCAGAAAGGCCTCGATGCAAACACTGGGCAGCGTGCTATATAATGCTCTTGGCACAGATTAGCTCTCTAGTTATTTACCCTGGCTTCCTTCTTGCTTTTGTGCTTGAGGAAAGTGTAATGTAGGAGGGCTGTTCTTTCCCAGGGAAGGTAGTAATGCAGGTTGATAGCACACCTATTCTTTCTATGGGAAATTTCCGTGAGAGTTCTGGGTTCGCGCGGCTCTCTGTGAGGGAAAGTTTGGGATTCTAATAAGTGTGAGCATGAGCTCCGCTGACGATGTAGCAAAACACTGGGGTTCATTTATCCAGTGCCCCGCGCCCGTGTGACTGCCGGTTAATATATGCAGAGAGCATGTGCTGTAAATACTGCACTATCAGTGCCACAACCTGCATTCCTCCACGCGGCTGCTCACTGAAACACACAATCTGCTTTTCCTCATGAAGTCAAATATAAACAACATATATATAAGAGATTCCTCTTCTTTTTCTGCACATCCAACCATTTGGCTCCAACACTTTTTTGTGATCCAATCAGTTCCTGTTGGACAAACCGAAGTCCAACCCTATATTTTCTCTCACTTTACAACATGCTTTATTACGTAAGCAATGTATTCTAATCTTGCTTTTTCAGAAAATGTTAGAGAAACATATACAAAACAAAACCACTAATAAATATATTAACAAGGTAACACTTTAAAGTATGTAACACTTGTTAACTATTAACTATGATTTTTTCCCCTCAATAAATTCTTAATTTGCTGCGTATTAATAGTTAGTGTGATAGTTGTTAAGTTAAGCACTGGGTGGGATAAGGCCATGTAGAATAAGTTATTAATATGTGCTTAATTGGCACTGATAAATGAATAACATTCTAGTAATATGCATGTTAATAAGTAGCTAACAGGTGTAACCATAAAGTAAAGCGTTACCATGAATAAAATAAATACAGTTTTTGTTAACCTATGATAATTTTTTTTATCAGGATTTTTGTTGTTTTGTTTGATGAATATGAAGTAAAAAAGAACAGCATTTATTTATAATAGAAATATTTAGTAAATTTATAAAAGTAAGAGACACTTATTCTGTTACAAAAGCTTTTATCTTTTGAATAAATACATATATTTACATATAATTATATGTCACAATATGTTATTCTGTATTTTTTATTTAAAAAATAATAATTTATCCATTGTTTAGCATAAGAAACGTCTTAAAAAAACATTCAAAACTATTCTGATCAACATTTTAAATGCCAGTGTGTTTCATTAATTCATTAAATAAATTAATGCCATTATTTTCCCCCCTCAACAAAGTTAAACTAATTTGATGTTTGAAAGTTTTGTGCAGTTTTAGAAAAATAAACACTGTTTAACATCCATTGCGTGTAATTTATGCTTTGATTGCAATGACCACAAATGACTTTACTTTTAGTGAGTTTAGTTTTCACCTTTGCCACATCTAGAATTGATTTACCAATATAAATATATATTTACTATCTTTTACTTTATTTTGTATCCTCTACAACATGTAAAGAAAGAAAATGTGAATACTAATAAGTTCACCCTGTACATGTGTACAGACAATTTCACAGAACATAACAACATTCTAATCAAAGCAAAGCAACTGAATATCATTTGTTTTCTTGCTTCAATTAACAATTTGTCTAAAAATAAAATGGTAGTGTTGATTAATGATTCATCACAGCGTGACTTGCTTTAGGTAAACAGCTGAGGATTTTCAAAGCTGTTTGACATCACTTCACACATTGCATTGTTTACCGCCTGTTTAGGCCTGTAATGTTTTGACAGAAAGGTACCTGAATGAGAAAATGAAATACTGAAAACAAGACAAATAACTTTAACTAATTACATTTTGCATTGCATTGATCTCAAAATGTATCATTTCAGCATGAAACTTACAGTCACACTACATCATTGTCCTTTAAAATCACTCATTTTAGGAAATTTAGCCAAAAGATCTAACTTGACATCTAAGTTGTAATGCTGGAGAAATGACATAAGCCAAAATGATTTATTCAAATCAGAAATTCTCTTTAAATTATAAGCTAGTAGTCAAAAAAGGGGAGCGCATCTTAACTCAAAAGGGAATCAAAAGTGGCACGAGGAAGTATTTTTCTATTTTATATTTATTTGCTTATTTTTATAAATGTTTCTTGCATCCCTTTGTAAATGGTACAGAAAAAAACTAAATTGACTGGATGCCTGACAACTACACCAAAATACGTTTGACCTTGCCATCAAGGTTCGCTTACAATAGGCCATTTAACTGGCTAATCAAAGGGGTGGGATGTTTTGAAAAAGAAGAGAGACACCTCCTGATAATTAAGCAATCTCTGATTAACTCCCATTGGGATGCCCACCATTCACCTCTGAGTGCTCTCTCTGTCCTTCCGCTCGTGTTCCTCGACTCCAATCAGACACTTACGCAGAACATCTCCTTGCTTCTCCTGACCTCTGCCAGTTCACAGGAGGCTGCACTTTTAACCAGAGTGTTGCGACACTTGTGACAAGACCAGCTAAAAACTGAGTCAGCTTGGCACTGCTGTTTTCTTAAAGCCACAGTTCACCCAGATAATAAAAAACCTCTTATTAGTTACTTGCCTTCCACTTTTTCCAAACCTATGAGAGTTTTTATCCTCTGTTGGACACAAAAGAAGAATGTGGGTAACCTAACGGTTGCGGGAAGCCATTGACTTTTTTTCTTACGATGGAAAAAAAATCGCTTGTGTTTTAAGTGCATTTGACATTCATTTTCCTAATTTAAATTTTTATATCGGATTGTCATTTTTAACATTCATCATCACCACACAGACTTGTTGACCTTTGAAATGAAACTCTTTCTGAATTGCACTAAATTACACAGGGATAATATAGGTTGCAAGTATTATAATACTTGCCCTTTAGAATGATATTGGTAAACGTTTAGACCACACATTGAACAGGAAAACATCTACAGTACCAAGCCATCACAGACCCCCTCAGAACATACCCTATCATGTTTCACACAAATCTTTTCACGAGCGCAGTTCGGAAGCAGCCACATCTAGTTCTGACACTCTCAGACAGTCTGACAGCGGCTATAGAGTGACCAAAGGTCAGTGGAGATCCCTTGATAACAGCGTGGATTGGGTCGACGCTTGCTTGACATTCTCCTGCTGCATAATGATATCAGGCGGTGTTTCCTACTATTTGCTGCGTGGCAGTTTCAGCCTTCATGTCATTTAGCACAAGCTATTTGTTCGAATGCCAGAGGTGCGACTAAAAGAATGTGACAGCAAAGCCTTGGTGTAATTTCACACTGCATTTCAGATATGTTTGCAGCTAGGGACCTTCAAATGACATTAAAATTCTACAGTAGTGTACACAAGCAAGCTTTATTCGAGGGCATGCTTTGGTCCGGGGCTGTGTTTATATTACGGCTAATTACATTATCACTCATGTTCAAATGAGAATCACTGTACAACATGCTTGAATTAGTTGTTAGGGCATTAATGAAGGAGGTTGGAGAAATTAATAACGTCTTCGCAACACTAGCCTCTAGGCTTATATGGTATCTGAAACATTTCATCAAAACCTGCTCATACATACGAAACATTTTACCTTTCCACTATTGTGTGTGTGTGTTACCATTTGAATGTCACATTGCATAAACTGAGACTTCGGCTGAAGCTGCAGACCTTTTGGTGGTCTCTTTTATTTTTCTCTCCAGACATGTCATCTTTCATTATGCTATTTATTGCAGGATATCTCTCTTTGGAGGGCTTCCAGACTTATCCTTAGTCGTATTTACTTTCATAAAATCCTTTAATTTGTCTGTCTCAGGCCTTTGAAAATTTAATGAACCCATTACAATGCACCTGTAATATTTCAGAATAAGTGCTCTGATGTCCTGCTCACCTACTCATCCTTTCTTTACTAGAAAAGTGATGCACAGACAGAAAGCATCACTAGCGGCAGAAAGCAAGCAGCCATGATACGGAAAATAATATTGAAGATAACAGTGAAGGGAAAACTGTTGTTGTCAAGACACCTTTACTTTCACTTTATTTGGAACAACAAAAAATGGTGCAATTTCAGACTACATGTCATAATTATCAGAGCATCCAGCTATGAAATTGCTTCATGTGTCAACAGTGTGAATAAAAAAAAATGAGATTGCTCCAGAATTCAGATATGTGTACTGTATACTGATATTCTGGACACGATCTTATGTTAACGCATTGTTAGCAAACTAAGTTAAGAGCGTAACATCTGTTGTACCCCAAAATAGACAGCACTTAAGGGAATTAAAAACATCTCTTCTAATCCATAATCTAGATGGGGTTATTCTGTCATTGCATTAAGATCGCTTTAATAAGCCCACATGCAGGTTAACAGCTGTGTGCAAGCAATTGTGCTGGTGGCACACAGACAACCATTGGGCCTCCGTTACAAACACACATCCACCCACTGTCTGGGCAGTTACAAATGAATGACACAGTGTACATATCCATTAAGGTATTGCAAAACTCCTAGTGTCCACTCTGAACTCTGAACCAGTTTTTAGGCTTTAGATGAAAATTAAAATGCTGTGTTGGCAGTGTTCAACAAGAAAACATACTGTATATTAAAAGATCTTATATAATAGATAAAAACACTCATTTTTTTCAATTACAGGGGGAAAAAAAAACGGAGGGAGAGGCCACTTCTGGCCCACGAGTACACAACTCACAATGTTTCCATACCAAATTCAGCTGCCGTTCTTGAGTCGTATCTGGCCAAGGCAAGACTGTAATTAGGGAACTAAATGCTGCACTAAGTCAGAATGTGGTTTTGCGAGCATTTCCAAGGGACAACCAGTCTTGTGGTCTGTGGTTTTTATCATCAAATGCAAATTGCACAGTTGAGGAGGAGTGGCACTGACTCACAGGCTTCATAGGGTCCAGGAAGCCGCTCGGCTTGAACATTCATGTGGTGCAATATGTCAGAAGCAACATATTCATGTCTTTTCCAGATTGTTGACGTGCCATTAAAAACACGATGGCAAGGCTATAATTTACAAGATCACTGCCCTCTCTCTTTCTTCTCCTTTAAAAAAAAGTACATATGTGATGGATATTTTGAGAGAATGCCAACAACAAGGAAGGAAAAGTTAGACCAGGGTGTAAAAAAAGTACAAAATACTAAAACAAATATATACTAGAGAAAACAAATATACACTGGCATTTTCATAATAAGCTCTTTTTATAGTTAGATATGCAAATATTTACTGATGTTTAATTTACTACCATGGTATTTAGGTGGTTTTTCTTTTCGTGTTTCACAGAGAAATGGTTTGGTTCTTTTCACTGTAGATTAAACATGCAGTTAATCTAAAAACATGTCACATATTATCTGATTTTGTGTATCCCAATGTTTCCATTTTCACCTTATGTGTATATTTCCAGTGGCTGACTTTCCAGTTTCCAGTGCTTCTGTAGTTACCAATTGCGCACACCTGTTTCTTGTTTAGGTCTCACTATTTTACGTATTAATAGCTCTATATTTCAGTTGGCTTTAGTCCAGTATTGTCTTTTTGAGTTGCTGTTGTGCTTTCTAGACTTGTTGTTAAAGGGTCACAACACCCCCCTGTTTCAGCAGTGCTTTTCACACCTCTGGTTTGAAAAACTTTCTGAAAAGGGGCGTTGTTCACTGGAGGTAAGGGGTGGGGGTAGAGTGTGGAGACAAGGCGGAGACTGCTTCAAAGGGGGAGTGACAATAAGTGACAGCGTCA
>JAUCNO010000663.1:16085415-16095605 GCA_032353835.1 Enteromius viviparus
CGTGTTTACATTAATCATTTTTATTCCGATCAGGTTTTTAATCCGATTACATATGCCCATGTAAACGTGGCTATTGTTGTATTGGTCTCTTTTCCTGTGTTTGATTGGATTCACCTGCGTCTAGTTTACTACACATGTTCTTATCCCATGATATGATTAGCACACCGTAATGCTGAGTTTTAGTTTTTTTGGCTTTCATTAAAAAACACGCTTCAACTATTCCTCTACAACACGTTACAATCCCATTATTACTTTTATGATACCACAAATAACTTAATGAGGTATGGCAGCATACAGAACTGCAGAAACTATATTTGTGTTCATATTAACGAGTCAAGCGGAGTCAGCAGTCTATGCATAAAATCATAAAGCGACACAGTGCCAAGCTGGATCCTCTACTCTCTTAAGCCTAAATACAGTAAACTCAATATTAGCTGAGGTATTTTTCTTGGTTTTTTGAGACAGAAATGCACGTGTCATTCAAACACAAGGTGTGCAAAAACCTCGAGTATTTATACCCTGTGTATTTTTCTCGTTTTCTTCCTGGACTGCCTCCAGCGCTGTTCAACAAAAAGAAGACTGTTTTGAATGAAATGCTATAAATTGGAATATCTTAGCTTCCCCCTTGACTCTAATGTTTACTTTGGTGGCTGGGAGTCAAGCCAATGAAGAGGGAACAGTTTTCAGAAATAATTGTGAGGCGCAGTCTAATTACTTGTGATCCGCCTCTGGGGAAAGCTTAATCCCGAATTACGCTCAATATCTTGATAGAGCGGTAAAGACGATCAGTATCCTGCCAGTTATTGTGCGTTGTTTGCCAGCCTCATTGGCCTCACAATCGGAGGTCTGTTTAGCCTGATTGAGGAACACCTCGCAGCCAATGGCTTATTTCTGTATCTCTGCAGGACCTGCATTGTGTTCTGCTTCAATTTAATATTATTTGAGTAATGTAAGCCAGCTATGAATGGCACCGGGATGATATACATCCGATTGAATTAGGCTTAGGAATGCCGAGGACGAGACGAGTTTGCTGACTGCTTGTTACTCTCTTGAGGAAGCAGCAGTTGACGTGCAGTAAATGAGGTCGGACTCAAGTGACCTCGGAACATAAAGGCACTCGCAGAAACCCTGTATCTCAGCAAACCATCTTGTTTTCATTAGCTCTGGATTTTTTTGTTTAGACAGGCCAACCCAGGTGACCAGTCACACCCAGATACGCCAACTGATATTTGTAATGACTCCTTTAAAATATCAAATCTAGGAGACAGACAAGGGGTGAACTCACATACTGTAAGCTTTCACATTTAATAATTGGGAAACAAGAGAAGAACATTGGTGAAAATAGGCCTGTGGTAACATTGCTCTTAAGTGATATTATCACAGAATTCATTTACCTTCTAGATAAATCTCTTTTCATTGGGTTTTTAGGTGGTAAATTAATTATTCAGTCAGTTTCAGACCCCAGTAGTAAGATGGCCTCTTATATTTTGTGCCAAGACAACTAAACTAGCAAATATTTCAGTTTGTTTTATAAAGTTACACATTTTCTGATGCATCATCATCCATGATAAGTATGTAACATTTTAAAAGTAAATGCACATTATTCTTAAGGCGGGCGTAAATCTTTTCTTTATTGCAATTTTGCTAAATATACTGTAGATTTAATAAAATGATGTCTCACTAATCTCTGCATAACGTTACGTCAATGCTGTGCAAATATCAAAAATCTTCTATCCTCGGCTGTTTGGATTGGATTCTGGAATATTCTATATTCCCCCCAATCTAGAACACCAAACAAGTTGTGTCTATCCCATGTTTGCTTGTGGCAAAATGTTGTTCCATTTGTGGTTGTTTACTGTGCGTAGCCATACACGTCTTTCCTCTGTACACTCTTTCAGTGCCCAAAATATGACTTCCCTTTAGCTCTGTACTTGAGAAAAGAGAAAATATTGATGGATAGAATATTACGGTTACAGATGCTGCCACTCATCGGGGTCAGAAATCCCAGGCCTGGAAAAACAGGCCTGGAAAGGATGCTGTGAAGGAGACTATGATTGCCACTGTGAAGGAGACAATTTTGGTTGGCGGACTAGTATTTATTTTGGATGATTCACATGCGTGTCTAGTCTGTCTGTGCTACTTAAGGAGAAAGGAGGAAGCTGGTGGAACTACTATAGGAGGAAGGTTTTCTTTACTGATCTTTTACTGTCTGTGGTCTGGTGAAGGTGTAGTAACAGCATCCACCAGCAGGGGCGAAGACCTACTTTGAGCATTTACAAGCCCTTCCTTCAAAACATCTGGCTTTATTCTGTATAACACCTACTTTTTTTCATATAATTTTATATTTTTAATATAATATAATCAAGTCCTGCTCCACACTTGTTTTCTTGCAAATGTCCCGTTTCGCTCAGAAATACATCACATTATGGGCTTTTTTTGTTTCTTTCTTTCTTTCTTTCATTTTACCATATCTTTTATAGAGTCTTGGTTTATTTTTTGGGTTGCACAAGAATAGGTTTTGCATGCTTGCATTTTTCCAAAATCACATTTTACATATTTGACATTATTGCAGCGCCTCTCTTTCCAGTCTGTCTCCAACACATTGTTTAGATACTGTTATGATAAAGCCCCTCTTTCCAAAATATGTATGTGATTGGTTATCTGGCCATGTGTTTTGTGACTGCCAATCCACTGTTTGTTAATACTTGAAAAGCATTTTCTTTTTCAACAGAATCTTGCTTTAGAGTGGACCTTGAGCTTTGTAACCTTGCAGATCTTTGTTTTTCTAAGGATTTAATTTTCCCCTCGACTATTCAGGTTTCTTAGGGGCCTTATTAGTCATGCATATTAATAGTCAGTAAGGTAGTTAGGTTTTGGTACTGGGTAGGATTGGGGATGTAGGATATGGTTTGTGCTTAAATAGCATTAATAAATGGCTAATATTCTAGTAATGTGCATGCTAATAAGCAACTAAACCATAATACAATTACCATAATACAGTTACCAGATATATTATGTTTATGTTCAACATAAGTAGAAAAAAACTTGCTTGGAACAACATGAAATAAATATATATTTAAAATACATTTGTTTCATACTAAGACTTACTGATAAAATTATAATAAAATTATAGAAAATTATAGATTTTTTTAAATTATCTTAGATTTTTCTACCTTTTTGAAATTTCAGTTAAAAACATCTGTGAGACGGTGGTCTCATTATAATATCCAAACAGTGCACAGTGCAGTCGAGAGTCACTCAACCATTCAGTCATGAGATAAAAGACATGCTATTCATGTCATTAGTTATGGATTTTGGCCTGGTCATTTGGAAAATATTGTGATTAATTTAATGAAACCCTGTCTGGCCACTGTGCTTATACAAGTATAAAATGTTGACTGTCGTGTACTGTGAAAAGCAAATGTTTTCAGACAAAAAAAAAAAGAAAATGTTGACCTAATGCCTAAATTAGTGCTGCTGCATGCATGTCAAACTTTCAGATTTTCATATTTATCCACCTTGATTAATGTCTTAAAGACATGTCACTCAAGCAACTACTAATTATATTTCTGATGCCCCGATTCAGGATACACACTACAAATAAGAGCAATGGTCGGATTGCTTTAAACCACAATCACAATATTGCCCCAGATACAGACAGTAATCATGTTCCGACATTAAAAATAAAATGTGCAATTTCTCTATTTTTGAAATGGCAAAAATAACTGCATTCTAACGCTTGCAATGCAATGAAGTAAAAATTGACTGAGTAAACAGCGTTTGAGGGTTTGCTGTGTCCGGTACATCAGTGTTTTGATAGTTCCACAGAGCCACAGTGTTTAGACTTTTTTTAGAAGAAGAAATCAGCCAAAGAATGACTTGCTTCTCCACTCAAATTTTGTTCATAGATACAAAAAAAAATACTGTATCATCCGAAAAATTACATACCATACCTTTGAAGACTGAAAACAAGCCTGCCTTATAATGAAATATTCACTCTTGTGAATCTGGAATCAGCCTTGAGCACTTCAGGTCTCTGTCAGTACGGTTCATCTGCTATAAAAATCCCATTCATGTTTTTCTTGGATAGAAGTATACAAAGTTCAGTGACCGTATACGTTCCTGTAGATGTCACAAGTTAAATTTTCTCCTATAATTCTGAAGTGTAATTGTAAAAGTTTCTGTGATTATTAAAATGCTGCTTTCCAGTAATGCCTTAAAATCCTCGACTGTAGATTTGAAAATACCAGTGTATAAAAACACTGGTTGATTTTATAAAAGACTGTATAAATGTTAATTGGTTGATGGCAAGTTCCCTCACTGTGGAGGAAAAACAGTAATAGATATACTGTAAGTTTTAAAAGAAATACTGTTAAACATCATTTTTGTAAGTAAAAAATAAGTCATCTTATAATTTGGTATTATGATATCAGATATTTACATTGTGGTAATATTCACAGAACTAACATCTTTCTTTAAATTCCACTATTTTCAAAATCTTGTTTTTTATATAAATATTAGGGGTGTAACAGTTCACAACAATCATGGTTCGTTTTTTTTTTTACTTTTTTTAGTAATGAAAAACTTGTATAAATTAACTTTTTTTTTTTTGCACAATGATGAAGCTATACTTCACATATCCTCTGGGGTTTCCTCTTATCAGCAAATAAAACAAACCTTCTTTACAACCAAAACCAAATGCTTCTTATAAAAAATGAAATGTAATATTGTAGTAGAAAGAAAAGAACAATTTTGTTTTTAAATGGAACTCAGTTTAAATCGAACAATAAATTCAAGTTTTTTTTTTAAGTTCAAAACATGAGAGAATCCACATTTTCTTCAGACAGCACAGATTGTGTCTTCAACATGTGGGCAGCTGTTGTGCTTCTGTTAAATATGAATAGTACAAGTTTTACCAGTGACCATATGTGTATATTAACGTAAGCAATATGTACCTATATCAACGTAATAAAATGTGCCGGGGTTCGTAGTCTGAACCTATGTTTTAGCACCACCCAGTGGACATTTCTCATTGAAACCGTGGCGAAACATACAGTAAGGTATGTAAAAACTCATTAATGTTAAATATCCGGGGACTGTCACTAAAAGCTAATGCTCTATCACAGTGTTTCTCAAGTCAAAAGTGTACCAAACAAAACTACCGTCTATGAAAACACATAGATACGAAGCTGAATATGTAGGATGCTAACATTCAGAAGCATCAGTTCCCCTTCAGTTGAGTCACTCCGATGTTACATATGGGATGTAACGTCTCCGTTCCCTCCTTCAGGGAACATGGGTAACCTACGTAACCCCAGACGTTTTCAAATATCCCAGCATATTAATATCTATCTAATATAATTTTGAAGTCACATGCTATTTTTAAAGTAATTGTTTAAAAACTTCATAAATTTATGTAAAAAGGAATAAAGAGTGTAGTTTTACTGCCTCTAGTGTTCATTTCTTTTGGAAACTGAAGTGATGTGTGCATGTTTTGACAATAACAAAGTTTCGGGAGGAGCGGTAATTCGAATTAATTGCAGCTGTTCCCGATTTCGTAATTAATCTCCTGCCATTAATCAGCTACCTTTCTATTATAAATAAACCCATCTCCTTCCTACTAGCATCTCGCTCTTATGCAAACCCTCCCCCTCCCTTGCTCCTCCGTCAGCATCTTCCTTGTCCAGGGGGGCAGTCGGAGGCAGAGCCGGGCATCGAACCCTCGCCCTCGCTAGGGCTGGGCCCACTAGGGTTCGGGGCTTGCCTGCTCTACTGGCTCGCTTCGCGGACGGCACGCCAAACCTGCTTATCAAATTATTCATTAATGAGAAAGAGCGTACTCGTGAAGTACTTATTGGTACGTATGTCTAAAATGTGCACCCAGGTACATTTATTTATTGCATTGTGGGATACGGTTCCCATTGTAGTTTGCTCTGCCAACAACAAAAAAATGAGTACGTTTTCCATTCATTCTGTGCATGCAGAATATTAGTGTATTGTTCTGTGTAGTGTGCTGTGTTAAACAGGACCAGTGAAGACACTCCAGCCATGCAGGTCTGTCAAAGCAGTGCCTTCCTCAAAAGGAAATCAATGCACTGCAATCTAAAAAGTACCTGGAGCCCAGCTGGACATAATCAATGCTGACAATCACATGCAGGGTTCATTTTCACCGTGTCGACATAAGAAATGTTTGTTTGATCTTATAAGCGGCGACACTGACATTATTAACAAGCTTTGCGAGCGCTATTCTGTAATCTCTATAAGCTTGACGTGGCCATTTGGCATCTATAAATAGCATGTTCCTTTGGTTTGGGTAAATGATGATGATTTAAAATAGGTGGTTCTCCCATAATCGTAGCTTGTTCAGGAAAAGAGATCGTCTAATTATGGCTGTGGTGAAGGCTCTCAGCTCAGGTCTTGATTGGAAATGTTCAGAGGCGTCATGCCCGTTCAAACAGATGCGTTTAAGCCAAATGGGTTTTGAATGCAGCTTTAAAAAGACAAAGGTGATATTGGTAACACTTCAGATTAGAGAACACTGTTCATTATTAACTAGAGCTGTCAGTTTAACATGTTAACGTTCTTTTGCACAAAATTAAAGAAGGAATAAAGAACACAGAGCTGTTTTGGTTACTCATGACATTCATTGCATTGAAAAAAAAAAATATATATATATTATATATATAATATATAATAATATTATAATAATATTTAATAATATATATATATATATTTATAGCTTAAACCCGTAAAACCTAAAACATTGGTACCATATTTTGTAGAGTAGAAATCTGGCAACCACAGCTGGCAGATTTTCACCGTAAATTTTATGAATTTTTTTTACAGTGTAGGTATAACCGTAATATAAAGCGTTACCTAATTTAAATTTACTGACAGCCCTACTATTTACACGATATATATATATATTACATATTGACTCTTTATTATTACTTATATACCACATATGTCTTATTTTCCAAGACACATATGAGTAATAGTGAATATGTGTTCCCTAATACTAAAATTATTTTTATTATTGGAAGCTGTATTTGCAATCCAAATCTATTAAAGCATTACCATAATATGTTGGCATTTGATAATTGCTGTTATCATAGGGATAAAATAAATAGTTTTTGCTTATTTCATTAATTAATCAAGGTTTTTGTTAAGAACTGTCACATGTGAGGGTGTGTTAATCAGTCCAAAAGTTTACAAAATATTAATTTTTAGCCAAAGAAAAATGTAAAACAAAAATGTATTAAACGAAACTCAACCTTAAGCAAATCAGTTTGAATCTGTTTTAGTGATGCAGACATGCTGCCTTTAAGTGCACTTGGTAGACTCATATTTCAGAGTTGGGCAGTTATTACGACACATCACGCATTAAAGAGCCCAAAAAAAACGAAACACATTAACAACGAATGCTGGTTTCTGTTGTTCAAGTGGATTGGAATGACTAAATAAACTCTACCTAACATGATATCTAACATAAAACAGTAGCATTAGTTTACAATAAGCTCTGTTGGTCAACATCTTGAGTTTTACTGAAATGCATCACTGAGAATCAGTAACTTGCATCTAGTTTCTTTCCAATTGGGTTATCTTTGATAATTCCAGGTTTCCCTCTGAAAAACTCATTTCTGGCATACTGTAGGACATTTAGAGAGAAAAAGCCAAACTGAAGTCACACCTGCATTGGCATCAGATCTCAGTGTGGATGAGTCATGTCTCCTGCTCCGCTGAAACACCAATGTGAATCTGATTTAGCTCAGATCTAATATCATCCTAACAATCACCATATCTTTAATAAGTTCTCAAAAGTAAGCTTTGCACTTTTGTGACTCGCTTTCCATTCCCAAAACCCAACTGGGATATGAAGTGCATAAACTATAGAGATATTGTGCATTGTTCTTTTTGTTTACTTGGCAAAGCTTTTGTTAGCCAGAACCGGGCACTGATATTAAAACGATAAAAAATAACTGGATTTATTCAAAGCTTAGAGTTGGTTTTGTGTTTGTCTCCCTGATATAAGACTGCTGTGGGATTTGTTCTTCTCTAGAGGAACAAAATATCTTTTCACATCATCTCTCAGAAAATGTACATTACACATAAGTGACCTCAGAAAGCATCTTGTATTAAACCAGACCCATAATCCATTCATTCATCTTTTTCCAGACCTGTATAGAGTCATGGGGATGCTAATCTTTATTATAATTTTAAAATGAACTTTTAATCAACCAGTGTGTGTTTTTCATTTTATTTGTTTATTCGTTTTTGTGAGTGTTTCTTATCAGTTCAAGTTGACTCAAGAGTCCTGGAAGAGTAAGAAGGATTGTAGTCATTTATCACACTAGCCTTTGACAGCCAGAAAATATTACAATGCATTTATCATGAGTTTGATAAACAGTATATCTATTGTTGAAAAATGTGCCTGTGCTATCTTTCCTTAAAAGGAATGAGACTTGCTGTGATATTTGGTTATCTGATATGAGAACATTCATCAATTTTTAAGCCTGGATTAGATGTCCAAATACTTTTTGGGGGACTGCCGTGTCCATCATGGGCCAAACTGAATTTACCTCATTCTGAAGTTTGAAACTATAACTCATATTAGTCAAGTATGACACACAGCTATCTATCACACACCCAAATATCCCCAGAACACCTGTCTGTCTTTAATCACATATTTACAGGATAAATATCAATATATTTTATTATGTGCAAGAAATCTAATGATTGTGAATGGAGTGGAACTCTAGGGTGGTATTGTCTTTTTGTTTAAAACAAATAAAATGTAATCCTGATTTTTTTTTACATCTTACAAAGCATTTCACGAGCTCATGAATCACACAGTTATGATGCATTATTATACTTAATTATTTATTTTTGCACTTTTATAAAGTATGATACATAAAAACACATCACAAACAAACCTTCAAATATTCTAATGTGTTTTGGTTACAGAAATGTATGGAATTATTTAGTGCTTTACACCTTTAAAATGCATTATTCAGAGCGGCTTTGAATATATTTTTACCAAATATTCACGTTAACATACTCTCAAAATTATTTTACATAATCTTGCATATAATATGAGTTAGAGTTAAGCATGAGTATGTATAAAATATTATAAAAAATATTTACATCGAGCTTGACGTTAAAGAAGTATGCACACATAAGGGTAAAAATCCTGAATTATATTAAATGATGTGTTTTGTGTCTCTACAGGTTGATGCTGATGATGTCCTGACTAAAGACGAACAAATCACTCTTCTGTTTAATGCAAAAAGAAAATGTGAGCTAGCCATCAAGTCCAAACATAAAATCACTGGTGAGTCAAAAATGTCCTATTATTAAAAAAAAAAGATTAGGAGTAACAGACTACTTTCACTGTCTACCTGGAGAGCAGTTATACTCACTCTCAGGACAGTTGAATGCTGCTGAACCCACATTTTTGACAAGCGCAGCAGTCGTCGATACACATGTGTCTGTAGGGATGTGATCTGGGGTCAGGCCTCGGACACATGCCGCTAAAATCAACTGCCATTAATTTAATTGAATCTCTGAGCAACACTTCATCAGACTGAGCCAAAGCCAACAGAATTCATTAGTTTCTATGACACTTCCCTGACACGTCGTTATTTAAGATGTTTGCCGAGATAGGCAGCTGTCTGTCAGCGTCACACACACACAGGAAAACAGATCTCTGTCTTTCAGTATCAAAACGTTTCAGATTCAGTTCTGTCATTGTACTGAAAGAACAATACGATATGTTTACTAACTGTTTTGTGCTGATCACTGGGATGATGCAACGTGCATTTAAGATATTTAATCTTAAAAAAAAAAGTGCTTTGCTTTGTGCAGTTTCATGCTTAATTCCTTCATGTTCACTTACCTAAAAAGTCAGTCTTATTTATGGTAATATAATAAAATACAAGAATAAACTATTCATACAACATTTATCTAAATACATTCATCTGACATTTAAGTTTTTGCTAAAGCATTTTATGACATGAAAAATGCCATTGTGAGAACATTGTTGAGTTCATAATAACTTCCAGTAATACATTGTTGATAAATATGTAATGTTCAACAGATCATTAGTTTAATTTCAGTTATACTACGGGGCCGTTGAATGCTTGAATCTGATTGGCTGACGAACGTTCTGAGGTGTGCAATTATTTTCAAGG
>JAUCNO010000663.1:16103356-16114590 GCA_032353835.1 Enteromius viviparus
CTGGGCAGCCTTCCTTTTCTCTTCCACTTGCCATTTCTACACGTACAGTATTGTGACCTGCAGCACTCACTCCACACTGTAGACACCTCAATTCTTTCGTGCGAAAGGGAAACACACTGACGTCACATACGGGGCACGAGGCTACATTGCGCTTGTCATGAACCGTGCGACGCATGCATGTACCGAACCGAGACCAGCATTCCGAACGGTTCGGTTTTTTTTCATGAACCGTGCCACCCCTAGTAAGCATGGTTATTTATGCAGCAGCAGCAGTATGCATGAAATGTTCACAAAAGTGTGTCTGTATATGTTTTTCCAGTAGCAAGTCCCTGTACTATCTAGTTCAGTCATGGAACTCTGATCGTTTTTTACATGCAATCTCATAGCTATCATATCATTTCTAATGTAGCACAAACTGGTCTCAAATGGTTTGTTTCAGTATTTGTTTTAAGAAAGTGGTGCAGCATGCTAACATAAACCTTCCACCTCCCTCAGCTCCACCTGTCTAGATGTGCTAAAGACAATTTCATATAAGTTATTTGTCCAGCAGCAGTATGTGTTAAATGCTCACAAAACATGTCTGTGTATTTATTGCCTGTAGGAAGTCTCTGTATTATCTAGAGCAGTCATGAAACTCTTGATTACATGCGATCTGATAGCTATCACATAATTTACTACATGGCACAAACTGATTGGTTTCTGTTGCATTTAGGGTTGCAAAGGTGCATGTTTATAGTTCATTTTTCTTAAGTAAAGTTTTCTTCAGAAATTTAGTGACATAAACATTTTGAAATGTGTAATGCTCATTTATTCAAATTAAGTCAAATCCTTGTGAAAAATCTGTTTGTAGTGGGTAATCCAAACAACCCAAACCAACGGACCAATCAGAGCAGAGTTAGCTTATTGAATGGATCTTAGACGCATTTAAACCTGTTGTAGGGGTCTCCAACACAATTTTAGGACACTTTAAAATACTGTATCTGCTCTTTAAATGGTTGGATTCTGTGTTTTCTGTTTTAGAAACCTTCCACCTTCCTGCTATTTAAAAGAAATAGCTATAGGAGTGTGAGGGCCAAATGAGAATCAAAACCCGGTGATAAGTCCAGACAGTGAGCTGTTGACATCAGAAAGGTCAATAACCAGTTGTTGAAAGTCAGGTGGTGAGGAAACTTCAGGGATCGAAGCAGGATTTCCGATGACAGACTGGGGTCATAAATAAGTGACCAATCCACACAGGCAAATCCTGGGGGCAGAGCCTGGTGGGACAGTCCAAAGGCTAGGATAAACAAGCCGGTACAATCCACTGGCCTAACTGAGATGATGTCAAGAAAACAAACAGAGACAGGTCACAGTAACTGGAGAAGACAAGACTAAACAAAAAAAATAAGGGTAAGGGATTTAACACAAAATGTGTGACACTAAACAATCAGGAAACAATGTATAGGAAGGAAATCACATAGGAAACAGGTTAAAATTAACCAAATGAGGACTAGATGAGCACTAAATAAAAGTGTAAAGGAAAACTAGGAGACAACATAAGATAAGCTCATGTATTCCCAGACTTTTAGACTTTTCACTAGTTCTGCAATAAAATAGCTTGTTTGGGTTCAGGGAGCCCGGCGGCCCCGAGCCCTAGGAGGTTTACCCCTAGGAGACTAGCGTTAACAGATGCTCGGAGCCTGGCCTGGACCCCACGAGCCCCCCACAGGAAGTGGAGAACGAGGGCAACGTTGGACCGTTCCCCTAATTGAACTGCGGCTAAGGCAGTGGAAGGGGACGGCGGTGGAAGACAAAAACGCAGAAACTGAGTAGAGCAAGTGAGAGATATTTGAGGCAGCGGGGTAGAGTTTGGCAGGTAATTAATAACACGGAGATTGGAAGCAGCAGCGATCGTTCATGCATAGTCCTCCTGAAATTCGATTAACAAATCGTCATTAAGACATGGGTGTCAAAACTCAATTCCTGGAGGGCCGGAGCCCTACAGAGTTTAGATACAACCCTAATTAAACACACTGATGCAACGAATAAAGTCCTTCAGGCTTAATTGAAAACTGCTTAGGTTTTGTTGGAGTAGCGTTGGAACTAAACGCAGTTGGCTCCGGCCCTCCAGGACCTGAAATTGAAATAATGTAGGTGGTCTAAATCTTCATTCTTTTGTTCCTACACGCTTTCATTTTCAGATAGTTAAATGACATGAACCATTCTTAATAGAGCAGGAATAGAAGTTGCTTTTTGCGTTTGGTGTAGCAGCAAGTTATAGTACAGTATGTCATGAAACAAAGAAAAAAAGTTGTGTTTGCGATGTGTTTTAGTTGTTTCAGCAATTGAAAGAGAGTTTGGTGTCACGTGTGTAAAGAAGACAGTGAAGTGCAATCTACCAAAATTATAATTACATAAAGCACAGAAATAAATCATTTCAGGGGTGATATGTAATTTCATAAAACGTCATATGCAATCATGCACAATCTGTCATTAACTTCACAGTGCTAACTTAAAGTTTAGTGTTATTAGCTTGCATTAGTCATCCCACTTAGAACTACAGGCTCTTTCTTTTACTTTTAATTTGTCATATTTCTGAGTGAAACAAGACATTTAAAAGTTTCATGAGCTGCATTTTTCTAATGTTTCTAATGCTTGTACTGTACATCATAGAAATAAATGGCACTTTTTTTACCTTGATTTTTAGATTTGAACACTGTATAAGTAAATTAATATCTTTTAAAACTTCAACGCAAAGACTCACTGCTATGATTAGCTTCAGATCTAAACAAAGTTATACTTGGAGCTCTTTTGAAAACTTTTACACTTGCCAAGATTAACTAAGAATGAAAAGTGTTTATTATAATATTATATTTAGATCTACTCCCATAAAAGGTTGCAGTGCTGAGCACTGTAGCCGATCACGGTCATGTCTGTTGAATGCAGTGATCTCACCCTTATTTTTATTTTATTTTTCATCATAGGTAACACAGTACGAGCACAATGTAAATAAGAAATTCATTAAGCATTGCTATTAGTGTAATTGAATATAATAAAAAAAAAAATCCCTAATAGACTCGCACTGTACTTGATCTCAAAATGCACTGACAGTCTAATTCTGTATATTAGTTAAAGATACCTAGTCACATTATATAATTAAGCATTTGATAACAAATACTTATGTATGTGATATTCTGAAAAACTTTCAGATTTACATTTGCTGCTACTGAAGTTGGGATATGGTCAACAATATCTAATTCTAAGCAGATATAGGGATAGTTTGAAGCTCAGTACCTTATTCAGAAAGGCACATGTGCTTAAAAAAATATGCTTTTGTATTCTCTTGCAGTAATATATAGTTACATAGGTGTATTGTGTATACATTTTTGGGAATCAGGGAGCATCTATTAATATGCAGAGCACTGAAATCATTTTTGAATGCATGCTCATTTTTACTTACTCTGTGGGTTCATCCAAAATGACACTAGGATATATGATAATAGGATGGATGAAAATAAACAGAAATGGCAATCTGAATAATAGTAGTATTGGAGTAGTAGTAGCAAGTATACTAATAAATAAAGACCATTTCTATTATTGTTATTGTATTTGCTACTACTGCTACTCATGTACTACTAACATTATTCACGTGATTCTCATTATAGTTCTATTAATGTGTTTTGTGTTTACTTTATGTTGTATGTTGTGCACAAAATCCACACTGTCTTCCTATGAGTCCACATTTTGATGATGTAATTTGGCCACAGTGTGACTACTGCAGCAAACCTAACAATGTCCGTTTAGGGGCTTTGTAGAATGCATTATTCATTTTCAGTGCATTTTTGTTTATTTTATTTTTTTCTGTGGATTTTTCGGCTTCGGGCACATCCATAGTACTGTATGTATAATGTAAAATCATATGTGTGTTAGTAAGTATCCAGTGTGGACTTGAGAACTTTTGAAAAATAGCAGTACTAGAAATGTCATGGTTGTGTGCAAATCATGCTTTGTTTTAGACCCTGGTAAAAGAAAATGCATTTTTAGTTGATCCTTTCATAACTGGACGATGCTAAATCTAGGCTCCTTGACAGTAGATGGCACTTTTGAACAAGCAGAAATACAGTGGTTACCCATGTATTCACTTCTATTCATTTCATTTTCCAATGACTCATAATCCGTGTAACATGTTTGTACGTACTTGAAAAGTAATGTCAGGCCAGACTAAATTAAACTGGAGAGTCTCAAGGACGCAAACAGAAGTGGTCAGAAGAGATGCATTTGAATTGCAAGGTGGAAACAGTGTGCGTCTTGACTTGTGATTCGATCATTCAAGGTGCTTCTTTACACCAGGTGGAAATAGAGTCTAAAATTTGAGACTACTCACAATGGGCTTTTGTTGAAGCTGTGTATTTGAGGTCAAAACTAATCCCTTAGTGTTTGTGCACAATTAAAAAATGTCTGCTTTTCATGAACCAATGATTTTCACCCCTCCCAATCTGTTTCACATCAGAATACTGAAACAAAATCGGTTTTGAATGCTCTTTCATGTTGGCTACAAAAGAAACATGCATGCAAAGGGCAAGCAAGATAACAGTGCTTTGAAAGCTATGCATTGTTTGAGTGATTGACACTTTCTGCTCAGCCTGAGTATATCGAGCAGATAGACCAGAAGAGATTGTAGCACTGTCACTCAGCTAAATGTGTCCAAGTGCCAGAGAAGCCTTCTGTCAACTACACCGTATCCTCTCTAACTCTGTCCACAGATTGTGGAGGAGGGTATTCTTGTATTTCCGGAGTGAGTGGGTGGTGCAGGTTTTGGAGCGGTGGAGTTCTCTCTATCTAAATGTCAATCCTGCTTTGTGTTATAGAGGGCTACTGCATGCCGGAGTGGGATGGCATCGTTTGCTGGCCCGAGGGACTGCCTGGAAGGATGGTGTCCACTGCCTGCCCGGAGTACATATATGACTTCGACCACAAAGGTGAGCTGGCAGCCGCTGACCTGTGCCTAACTGGTACATGTCAACTGACAATAATGGACAACATCCAGCATGCACATTTTTGGAACTCGCCACCTCCTAAATCTGTGCTTTTTTCCACAGCGCACCATTGTTGGTGCTCCGAATTCTTGTCAGACAAACATTTTGGAATATGTCCATACATTTTTAAATGCTTGACTTGTATTCATAACAAAAACAGGGTGTGTTTTCTTAAAGAAGATGTATTGTGGACCTGGACAGTGAACTGAGGACTAGCAATGCTGTTCCTAACTTCATTACATTTACATTTATTCATTCAGCAGATGCCAAAGTGACATGAATTCTTGAGCAAATAATCCAAGTGAGAAAACAATACACACCAACCCAGGCCCATAGAAAATACGTGCTTGCGGCGATTTTGCAAAAAGTGAAATGTCCAGTGAGTTGCGCAAAAAACAGGTGTTCAATACGTGGTCACAGACATGTTTTCTGCTAATGCAACCCTGCTATTTTAATTCCTTATATGCACGTTTAAGCTTTTTTGTTGAACCATCATTTAACGGGATTTAAAGCGCTTGAAGTGCAAAACTACATCATGTGAGCTACAGAGAAAACATACTGCATTAGAAGTCCAATATACAACATTTGACACTTTATAAGTGACACCCACATTCAAAACTATCAGTTTTTTAAGTTTTGCAGAAATCTAAAGGCATATATTTCCAATGAGCCTGGGTAAATACGAACAGTGCTACTGTAGCTTTACAAATTGTAATTGAGTAGAGTGGTGCTATTCTACAGCAGGAATCTGTGTTGGAAGAAACAAATTACAAATATAGGATGTTGAATATGTGCTTAATTACTGCCAATATATGGATATTATTCTAGTAATATGAAGGCTAATATGCAAATACTTGAGAGATCCTAAAATCAAGTGTCACAAGTGTTGTGTTTGTAATTCTCCAATTAACACAATAATGTAACACTCTATTGTAATAGGTGAGGTTCTCTAACACTAGTAATAACAGATTTTGAGCAAATGTCATGCTGCTTTTCAAACAACAAGCTTCCTTGCTAAACAGTGCAGTAGAGCATTAGTTACACTAGAGACCTGCACGTGAAAACACTAATTGGACATCTTACTCAAATCTGTCCTCAGTGGTGGCTGTTTTTTTATTGGATTGCTTTTATCAATAATTTAATCAATATTTGTAGCACTGTTTGATGCTAATAGCTGTAAAAATGTGTAATTGCATACTCTGTGGCCGTCTGTCTGATTGAGAAATCAATTTATGAATGTCCTAAAAGAAGGCACCATTGCTTCAGTAGAGTATGTGTTGTGCTGTATTCACAGGTCATGCATACCGCCGCTGTGACATTAATGGCACCTGGGAGCTGGCCTCAAATAACAACAAAACCTGGGCTAATTACAGTGAATGCGCCAAAAACCTCGGCCATACTATCCCCAACCAGGAGAGGGTAAGACCTTCCACCTTACAGTTGCTGTTATTGACAAGTCAGATTTGCATCCGATGTGTAAATCAATGTGTAAATTTAATTTAAAGTGTCATCACCCAAAGCGTAAAGTTCTGATCATGTGCTGATAAATTCGTGATTTCTGCTCTAAGTAGCACTTAGTATCTGATTCATTAAGGAATTTTGCAGACAACTTGACCTGAACAAATTACACTGTAGTCAGTGAACATTTAAAATAATGCAATGCATGGAAATGTACCTGGAAAAAATATATTTGTTTGAAATATGCTTTCTCTCAAACACTGGGATACAATTACTTGTGTTGCTTCCACTGATCTATATATATATATATATATATATATATATGACTGGATCACTCGCTCAGCGTACACTTTTGTACCTATTAGTTATGTAAGTATTAATGTGTACCTTTAAGGTAGAGACCTTTAGGTACAAAGATAAACCTTTTAAAAAGGTACCGCCCCTTTTTTGTATCTTTATTTCTGAGATTGTACAATATTTGTGTGTGTGTGCATTTCAATTAAGATTATTTATAGATAAATTCATGTGACCACAGAATTTATTTTTCTTGTTTAATTATATTAATTATTTATTCTGTAGTAACAGTTCCATATTAGCAACCCAGAGTGCCAGAGTAGTTAATTACTGTATTAAGAAATTTGTTAATAGTACTGTTTACTCAACATGAAATCAAACCAAACAAACTACTAATTGCTACTTTAAATACAGTAGATTCTTTATACAGTATTTGTTTTTCATTCATGCAGTACAGCTGAACATTTACATTAAACCTTTAGCTCACCATAGTCATCAATATTTTGTTTTATTATTATTATTTCAGCTCAGTTAAATTCCTTCTCTAGTTTCTGGTATATTCAAGTAGATATTTTTGCATGAACTGAGAAGCCTATTAGTATGTTAATTTTAAAAGAGTATGTGTGGATTACATACTGCAGATTACAAAAACATATGTGCTTGCATGCAAATTCAACAAATTAGTAAGAAGTTACTAACATTAGCACAGCTATTGCTCATTGAGAGCAGTATACACACTATAGCCTTTAATCATGGAGCTGCCCACAATCTAAACACAGACTCTGCTCTTCAGCTTAATGATAACCACAAAAACACACAGAAACTCCTCTAAATGTCAAGTACAAATGAACATTCAACTCCAAAAGTCTTTCCCTCGACATAAACACATAAAAAGGACTTTTTTCAACATCTACTGTCCTGATCCAGCCCTATGCAAAGAACACTATAAATTAAAAGCCTAATTCCCATTTTTTGCTAATGCAGCAAAAATGAGTCACAGTCCCAAGATAAGTGGATGAAGTAAAAATATTTTTAAACATACAGTAAGTGGATAACGTAAATGTTTTGCATATCCTGTACATGGATTTAACACATTTAAGTTGACAAAATGTTCAGCAATTGTGTTGCTTTAGCTCATTTTAATTAAGTGCATTGTACAAGCAGCAAACTATCTGGTATAATGGCATAAACATACCTTGGTGAACTTTTTATTGAGACATGAAATATACACAGAGATGTCCAGCATGGTACAGCGTTAATTTTTACAACAATCCATGAATATTTCAATTCTGAACTGCTGCAATACAATACCGATATCAACCGAATTAAATATCACTCAGTGAACATTTGTCTTTGAAACTGAGACAAAACGTGCACGTACAAACAGTGTTGCAAATAAATGTGCACAGAGGTACATATTTATAGACCAGGTTATTTTTAAATGTGTAACCTACTGCCTTGTTTGGTGAGAACTGCAAAATGCAAATCGTGCCAGGTTATTTTTAAGAAACCGTGCTAAATTAGTCATTTACATGGTTTTAGTGATGCAGCATATTTCCAGTATTGTCCATGCTGAACGGGACTGCAGGTGTTTCGTGAATTCAGCGCAGTTATTTCAGTTGACATTCAAGTGAAAAAGTATCAGCTGAATAATAAATTACACCCTTAGTGTTTAAATTTTGGAAGAATTGGTCCTCACTCAAAGCTGCCGCTCATGCCTTAAGAAGACATGCAGACTTGGAACAACATGAGAAGACTATCTCATGCTCAAACCACACTGTGTGAACACAGTTCATTAGTCGTCGATGTTAACACTGAAGTCTTTTGTTTGTTTAGGATTGTTTAGATTGGTTTCTCTCATCTGTGCGCTTTTCAATTTTGGTGTCGACAGGCAAAAGGCTGAGTCGTGGGCCGAACTATTTATCATTTAGATGAGGAATGCATTTCAGCCGAAAAACTGTTCCACTTCACAAGTCTGAACTGAATTTAATCAATGGAATCAGCATAATCAATGTAGTTCAGCAAAACCCTGTGATAGAAAACATCTGGATTACTGAGACACTTCTCTGTAGCTGCTTGAGTTTGTGTACTGTACATAGCTGGAAATCTGACTGGGTATAAGTGTCCTCTGATATAGGGTGTCTCTTCAACACCATCATCTAATGAATCCGTGTGATTGGTTAATGTTGTGGCCACTGATATATTCATCATATTGCGGCATCTTATGGGTTACATTCTAGATCTTCTATTAAAAATTATATATTTAAAATATATGTAGCAAATATTGTTTTGGCCTTTTTGCATACATATATTTGATATATTTATTTGAAAGTAGCCTTTAATATCAAGCACTTCATTGTTTTGTTCGGTTTGGGTCACATCCTGCAGTGCATTTTCAGTTTCATTTTGCGCTCACAATTAAATGTAAATTAATGACATATTTTATGGTCATATCACTCATCCTTAGTTCTGCATGACATGAATAGATCAAAAGGAGTCATTTTTGAATTTCCTGATGAAGTGGATCATTAAGGTAATTTGCTAAAATTAATTTCCGACATTTACTGCTGCGCATCATTGCTCATATCTCATTTGTTCATCCTTCATTTAGCTCTGAGCAGGCTGGCCATTTACAATCAATTTGTTCATGTTCGTAACAATTCTGTCTCCAGGTTAGCTTTTTATTTGCCTCTTTTTTGGAAGATACTTTCCTTTGATCTGTAACATGGTTGGATGAGTGTAGAGATCTGTATTTCGAGGTCATGCCTTTTTGCTTCTCACATCCCAAGAGCCACTTCAGCAGTTAATGAGAAACTCAACCATGCAAATGAAACTCTTAGGAGTGCAGCGACTCAACAGTACAAACGCAGCTCTGGGTTTGGCCGTGGCATTTATGCTAAATGTTAACAGCTGGCAAACCTCTTGTTCTATCAGCTCCAGATCGCTCTCGTCTAACGCACAGCACTGATCCAGCCCGCTCAGTGAGTGCGGTGGTGATGTGAACTCGCTCGGCTTCCTACAGCCTGAAGTCATGGCGGTTGAAAGCGTTGGCCTCTCACTGCTCAGCTTTTGTCGAGCCTCTGAACTTCCAGACAAACAGTTTTCGCACAAGGCCGTGAGCAGACACCTTAGTCACTGGGTGTCAGCTCACTCTCCAAATAAACAGCTGCGGAAAAACCACAGAAGGCAGAGATTGGATAGGTAATTCTTTCGGCAGCTCTGCTTTTGTTTACATGCCAAAAGATGCGAATGCTTGAGCTCTGAGTGTAAGCCCAAAAAGAGATTACACACCGCTGGCATGTGTTTTCATGTGGTGCAAGTACCAGTAAACATAAAGAAACTGGGATTGTTTCAGACGAGATCATAATATACTGTGTTGAGATGAAAAAAATATGTAAAGGTTCCAGATTTTGAACTAGTCCAAAGAAAAATAGAAGATAATGTGCTTTTAAAAGCATGTTAGGGCTGTCGGTGCTATGATTTATATGAAATGCATGAACTGCAGGGAACACAAATTGTTTTCTTACATAATACTTCCAGTGGTGCACTTACATTTTTTTAAAGAAGTATTTAACAACAAAAACAATCACATTTTTAAAAAAATACCCTGTATAATATTTTCGTTTAAAATTGGTATATGTACAATTGACACTTGATGGTTGAATTAGGTATTGCAGACCAAATTCTAAATATTGGAAATATTCTCAGACTTGATGCGCACGCAGGTTGCCAGATTGAGGACACCAACAGAAAAGTGCACACATCATGATAAATGAAATAAAATATGCAGTATTTTTCACCAACTGGCAGTGGGACGGTTACACAGACCAAACCAAACACTGACATTCTGGCCCAGAACGGATATTTTCAAAGAAGAGTAAGGAACATATAAGGAAGATATTTTGAAGACAGTTTGTCTGTTTTGGTCACCATTGACTTCCTTAGTAGGAAAAAATACTATACTAAGTCACTGATGACACAAAAGCTTAACATAAAATAATGACAGAAAGTTTTGGGTTGAACTATTCCTTTGAATGTCTGCAAACATATTATGGAATTTATATATGCTTTAGTAGACTCAAAAACCTACATACAGCACCATTATAACATGTCTTCTTACAGATGTCCTACTTAGATTTCTTGTTGAGGAAAAGGTGGCAGCTCTAAGCATAGATCATCACAGTCATGTCTCAATTTCTGCACGCTCATGAATGCTTTAATCATAACTAACACAGGGCAAGAACATAAATAAGAGATTCACTGAGTAGTGCAGACAGGGTAATTGATTATATTATTATTATTATTAACGAACTAACAATTTATGCATTCACATAAAAATAAGTGAAAATGTACAGGTATCACTGCTAATTGCAGGTATTTTATTTGTTTGTGTCACGAATGGCAAACTCACTGCTGTGTGTGTGCACGAGTGCTGAACCTCCCAGTGAGGCAGAGAGCAGAAGACAC
>JAUCNO010000663.1:16125423-16143408 GCA_032353835.1 Enteromius viviparus
ATTCTCGTAGTTTCGACTTTAATCTCGTAACATTACGACTTTATTCTCGTAGTTTCGACTTTAATCTCGTAACATTATGACTTTATTCTCGTAGTTTCGACTTTAATCTCGTAACATTATGACTTTATTCTCGTAGTATTTCGACTTTAATCTCGTAACATTACGACTTTAATCTCGTAACATTACGACTTTATTCTCGTAGTATTTCGACTTTAAACTCGTAACATTACCACTTTATTCTCATAGTTTCGACTTTAATCTCGTAACATTACCACTTTATTCTCATAGTTTCGACTTTAATCTCGTAACATTACCACTTTATTCTCGTAGTTTTAGATTTTTTATTTTTTTTGGATGGCACTAAAGCTCCGTCGTATTTTGGCATAATTATTTTAATTTTATTTTTTTTTTAAATGTTTCCAAATCATGAGTAGTGTAGTACATTGTGTCAACTTGAGTACAGATTTGTTCTGATGAACTGATGTCCGTGACTTATATCTCTGCATTATGATATATTAAATTAGTGTATATACTTTTCCCCCAAAGGTAAATTTCCTGTTGTTCCTGAATATAATTAGAGTCTTGGCAACAAAACTTAGAGAAACAAATGCAGGAAGATGTGACACCAGACAGCAGTATAGGTAAGATTTTTCTTCTTGTTTTTTTCCCTTTTTTTTTTTTAAATAGAAATCTTTAATATCCTTATAATGCCTTTACTTAATCAGTTTAATGATCCTTACTTAATAAAATTGTCAATTACTTTTTTTAAAACTATTGACCCCAAACATAGTCTGGTTCTTCATCTTTGTGTCCTCTTTTTCTTCATGCCACAGAAAGCTGTTAAAATCGACGCTGGTCCTCATGCCGTTGTTTGGGGTGCACTATATTGTGTTCATGGCAATGCCCTATACAGAAGTGTCTGGGGTGCCGTGGCAGATCCAGATGCATTATGAAATGCTCTTTAACTCATTCCAGGTACAACTGTACAGAGACACAAAAATATTTTACTATTACTTGTATAATCATATTTAAAATCCATGCTCTATTTTCCAGGGATTCTTTGTTGCAATTATATATTGCTTCTGCAACGGAGAGGTAAGAATGAACTTTTATTTTCATTCTGTGTCTAATGTAATATTAAAATAAAATATTACATATATTTCAAATGATTCTGCTAGTGTGTTAACGTAACTATCTTACAGACTTTTTTTCACTGAATTTTTCTCTTTCTCTGGCTCACAGTGCTTCTTCAGTTCTTTATAGCTATATTATTTATTGATTTTGAAGCACTCTTTTGTTCCTTCTTTAAGTACATACTGTTTTATAAAAGAGAAATCTTTGGCTGTCCATAAACATATTTCAGTGCATTGTACTCTAGTGTGCTGTTGTCAAGAATATTAATGACAATGAATGGGTTAAGTGCTCAGGGTTCAGTACTCGGCGGAGACTGGAACACAAATGGCTCTTTAAATACACATGATAAAGCGAGAGGACGAGAGAATAAGGGTGGAGGAACTCATCAAAAACCATAGGGACAAACAAGGGGGCGGAGACACAATAAAACAGACATTTTCAAAAATAAAAGTCTAAGATTGTGACAGGGAAACACAGACATATACAACATGGGAGTCCTCAGATGACCAGACAGGGGAACACTATGAGCATGTAAATGTGTTAGAATCATGAAAAAAAGAAATCATGTGAATTAGTTGACACTTTAGAATAGGTAACACTTCTTAACTATCAACTCTGACTTTTGCCTCAATAAAATCTTAATTTGCTGCTTATTAATAGTAAGTGCTGTAGTTGTTAGGTTTAGGCGTTGGGTAGAATTAGGGATGTAGAATAGGGCACTCATTTGTGCTTAATTAGCACTAATAAATGGCTCATATTCTACTAATATGCATGCTTATAAGCAACTAATAGGTGAACCTGTAAAATAAAGTGTTACCGATAATTGGTTAACTGCTTTCTTAACAGCAGTAGGCTGTTAGAAAGTTAAAAAAATAAGTGTAAAAATAATGTAGTCGATAATAAAAAAGCAGCATTTCCGGTCCCGCTTTATATTACGTGGCATTAACTACTATGTACTTACGTTTAAATGAATCATGTTGTATACATACATGTTTTTACATTGTACTTATATTTTTAAAAATACCTATATGTAATTACATCTGTAATTAATTTCTGTACTTCCATTTAAAACCCGTCCCTTACACCTTAAACCTACCCATACCACCTAACCTGTCCCTAACCTACTGTACTGTATATGCACCTCAATAGTAGCTAAAGTGTTGCGGAGCACAAAAACACCAGATGTGATCTTATTTCCAAATATAATTTAATTACAAGCATTTTATTTTTAGACTCTGATGGCATAATACAGTTTGTAATCAGTTTCTCCTCAGCTGCTTATTTTCATTCTTATCACTCTTATCAGGTCCAAGCAGAAATCAAGAAGTCATGGAGTCGGAGGACGCTCGCTCTGGACTTCAAGAGAAAAGCCCGGAGTGGCAGTAACACGTATAGCTACGGACCCATGGTGTCTCACACCAGTGTCACTAACGTGACCGCCCGGGGCCCTCTGGCCCTGCACCTCACCACCCGCCTGGGGCCCGTCTCCCTCAACGGCCACCGGAACCTCCCGGGATACGTGAAGAACGGTTCGGTCTCTGAGAACTCCATCCCGTCCTCGGGTCAGGAGCTCCACATACAAGAGGAAGAACCTTCGAAGAACTTCCAGGTGGAGAAACCCCCCCCCTTGGTGGAGGAGGAAAGAGAAACAGTCATGTGACTTCACAAAGCCCTTTAATAAAGACGATGAAAAACGCTGAAGGATCAGAGAGTCCTTTGTTTCTCAGGATTTCCTCACAATTTGGGTTGTGGGACCATCTCAGATGTACAGTTGGACCTAATGGACCAGATATGATCCGTGTCTTTTAAATGAGCCACAATGTTCTTGCAAGACTGGAAGCTATTACAGGCACCAGGCCATCTTCACCAGCAGCATCCGGAGAATGAAGGCATTGTGATGCCTCCTCCTTATAGATGGAGAACGCTGAGTTTGCTTCAGGATCAAGTCATATGACATATATGGCACTGTGGACTGTGAATTGTAAATAAGACACTCATCATATTTCAGAATAAAACAAAATAAAAAAATATATAAATGTTTTTGATCAGCACTAATATAATGATATTTACAGATGCGACCGCCAATAGGGACGATCTTTGTATTATGATTGCAGGTTATAGTTAGTAGAATGTGATATTTATAAGTCTCCAAGCCTTGAGCGGTTGTGTCTCGTTTATCCATGTGTTTCAGCAGTAGATTTGACAAATCTTGCCAGACTCTCTCCACGAGTGAGTTCCCTCAGAATCTGTGAAGATTTCTACAGTACAAGCTTGCATTATTACCAGTGCAATGAAGTCATTGTTGCCAGTGGTGATTTAGTTTTTAGGACCAAATCATGATATTCAAAGCATAAAAGAGAAATTCTGTCTGCATTTTTCATTTTCAGGGTCATATTTGGCCACTTTAACCATTGCAGTTTAGCATATGTTATAATGCTGTTAACTGATGCTATTTTTATCATGCAAAGTAGAAACGTGTGCATGCAAAACAATCATTCGTATTAACCAGCCGCATGATATGAGACGTCATTCATTTCTGAAGCACAAACAGACATTTAGTACTTAAAGTAAGGTGTGCTTTCACATCGCATGATTTTTTATTTTTTAAATGCATTAATGAAATGTATTATATTGCCCTACAAACTATCCTCTGGCAGCATATCTTTCATTTTCTTTCTATTATTTCAAGCATCAGGCCATGGATGAATAAAATATGCCTCTCATTCTGAGTAAATCAATTAACAGCATCATTATGCTGTACTGTAGGAGTTTTCAGGGAACTCTCGATCTTTATTAAAGGCATTATAAGAGCTGAAAACCCTGTACATTATTACACATTATCCTCATTATCGTATCATGAATGACTCATATTTTTTTCACATCTTGACTTCACCCTGAAAAGGCTTTTATTATAGCTGCTCGTGCTTCATACTTCACTGCCTCGCATTACATCCAGTCCTTTCATCATAACGTTTCATGCATTACTGTATATGAGAAGCTGAAAATCATTTTTTACAGCCATAAGTAAGAACAAATTGAAGTCAGTATTGTAGGTTTAGAGACTCATGGTCTGTTATGTATAATATAATGCTGCTTTTTTGTTACTCCATGTATGTATGTCAGTATTGTGTTTACACATTACATGAAAATGTCCACACAGTTATGAGCTATACATGTTTTAGAATGTAATACTGATATGAAAAGACTGTAATGCAGGTTATGATTTTATATGATACAGCAGAAATCTATACATACGCATTCTGCTTGTATTTACACAACAACAGTTTGAAGTTAATAACAACATTTCACTCATGTTTTAGCCATTAAATGTAATCTATTATTTTCAGTTGTGTTATTTATGAAACGTCATCCATTTTTTGCACTTTTTATGGCTTGGTACTTAGTAAGATTTGAGACTGATATTTGAAAATAATTGCTTGAATGATGGATGTGCAGTTCTATAAACATTGAGGTTTCCTGACAGATCAATCGGTCAAGAAATTGATCTTATTGTACTGCTTTGAATATTTCTGTGCATTTTAATTACATATTGTTACTCCATCTCATCATTCTTCGTGTCCTCAGTAGAAGTGGTTTTGACACACAGACAACCAAAAATATTTTTCCCAAAAACGAGTATTCTTTCTGCAGTGAATATTTTCTAAATGTTTTTTTGTTTATATGTTATGTTACATAAATGCAAACGAACTTTTCTATGTACACCAGTGTTGTATATTTTAGTGTTGATCATGTGTATCATGTGAATAATAAATGCAAATGTATAATTAACAGAGAATCATTTATTGTCAATATTTACAATAAAATAAATATACTGTAAATGTGCTCTTATAAATTTTCTTACAAAAAAATAAAAAATGGCTATTAAAATTTAGCACGCACCATTAAGATGACTAAATGTTCACTTCTTTGCAGGCTTCTTGGCTCCACCTGCTTTCCCTCCTTTTTCTTCTCCTTTCTCTCCACCTCCCTTTTTACCTTTTCCTCCGTCTGATTCCTCTTTCTTTGATGCTCCTTTCTCTCCTTTATCCCCTTTTTCCCCCTTTTTCTTTGGGGTTTCTTCCTTCTCTTCTCCTTTTCCTTCCTTTGCACCCTTGCCTTCCTTTTTGCCTTCTTTTTCTTTCTTCTTTCCCTTCTCTGCATCAACCTTCCCCGCAACGGTTGGCACCTCCTCCTTCGCCTCAGGCTTAGCCGCTAAACCAAAGAAGAAAAGAAAGATCAGGATTCTGTCAACAGTAATGATATAATTCATAGTAACACTTTAGTTTAAAGACCAATTCCCACTAGTTGCTTATTAGCATGCATATTACTAGCATACTGACTGTTCATTAGTACTTATAAAGCACAAATGAATGCCTCGATCTGCATCAGTATCTTTTAACCTACCCCATCCAAATTTGAAAGGGTCATATAATGAGATTTCAAGTTTTGTTAGAAAAGAGTGTTAGTTTTTATCAATTTATCCTGGCTCTTCCAAGCTTGGTAATGCTGGTGGATAGTGGCCATTATTTTAAAGTGCTGTAAATCGGACATATCTGCAAGTAAAGGAAAAGCTAGAATAAATTTTGAAAAAACCTAATCTGAAAGAATAAAGTCATAAACACCTAGGATGGCTTTGGGGTGAGTAAATTTTATTTTTGGGTGAACTATTCCTTTAAACTGCACAAACATATTGCATTAGACCACATACACAAAATAATGATCTTTTTAACAACATTATATGACCCCTTTAACCCCTTTTAGCTTTTGGGCAAAATTCATAGTTAATGTTTTGTTAACAGAGAGAATCGAAGCTTACTAATGTATACATAAAAAGTGTGTTACCAGTTTTCTTTCTTTATAAAAAGATCTTTTACGACACATTTTTCCTTTAACATGCTCTCTACACCATACAGGCCTGACAGGAGACACACCGGCAGAGACAATAGGAGCAGACAGCATTGTCATGTCAGTTAATTGGTTTCAGATTGGTCAACTGGCTGAGAGCAACGCTAGATTGTGTTTCTGACCTAATCAGAAACACACAGGAGAAGCCCAGAGCCACAGATGGATAGCACTTCCAGCATTCTCAAAGAAATACAATGCCTTTTCGGTAACACTTTAGAATAGGGGTCGAAAATAATGCATTAGTTAAGCATTAATTAATGGTCAATTTGTTCCCAATTAAGCATTAGTTGAGCAAAACACACTAGTAATTAATGATTAACTTAACATTTTAATCATTAATAAGTAGTGTGTTTTTGCTCAACTAATGCTTAATTAATCATTAATTAATGCTTAACTAATGCATTATTTTCGACCCCTATTCTAAAGTGTTACCCAGTTTTCTTCTGTCTGTATGCTAACATTGATCTGTATTTAAACAATTTTTTTTGACGATTCAGGAAGTGTATTTTCAGGTTTTAAGAAAGCGTTTTCTGGCTTACAGAGATTTGGTTTGAGAGGCTTGAGATTTTCTGAATCGCTCTGTGGCTGCTCCAAATTCCATCAAACATTTTTATGGGAAAAGGTTCCAACTGTAATATTTTCCCTCCCGCACATTCACCCTATGCACACAATCCCAGCGCATTCCTGCTCCGAGGGGCCATTCTTACCAGATAATTGATACTAGGACGTGTACAAGCTCTGTGAGACACACGCTGCTCTCAGAAGAATAATATTTGTGTAATGTTTAATAGCATGCATTTATAATTGGAACAATCATGCATGTTAGACAGTAAAGGGATGTGCACTTCAAAACTTGAACTAAAGCAACTCAAATGAATGAAACATTAATAAGCAATTCTTATGCAGGGGTTTATCACATTTAAACATGTTGGCTTCAAAGTGTTTCTTCAGGTGGAAAATGTTTGTATATTTCCAAACACAGAGCGGAGGCAGCAATTTGAAGCTCACGTTCTCTTTTAGCGTGTCCATTCTGTCTGTCACAAAGGTGTAGAAATGCAATGCGATGCGTCATAGAGCAGGAAAACTCTGTAATTTGCATCTGACACAGATTTTCCATTCATTCAGCAGCTATTAGCACAACAGTCACCCAGAACAAAACAATAAATCCCACAGTTCAGGTCTTAAAAATAAAATATATCAGAGCATGAAAGAGCAGTGAAGAGCATGGGCAATATTACATCAGTGTTATTTGCATAATTAATTCCTGATTATTCTTGATTATTTACAACACACTGTAAGGAGAAGACCATGATTCTTTTTTTGTGTGTGTAGGATTGTGTTGTGTCCTAGCTAAATATTTTTAAATCCAAAATAAATGTCTAAAATGAAATGGCAGTGATAGAAAAAATATTGTATTATTTGTTACAAAGCATAGCAATAGACGTTGTACTCCTGAGGAGATCCAATCATTTCTTGAGACTTTCAACTGCTGTGTATTGGTGAGGATGATGCTGTTTGTGAGAGTCTGTTCTGTGTCTAATAGCAGTGAGTGAAAAACATGTATTACAGACCAGAGCTTTATCTCATATCTTAATATTGACAAATAAAATACACAGCAGGTTTTATTATCGGCACTCAATCTTTTTTTTTTTTTTTGCATTATCATTATTTACAGCTAAGTTAAGAAAAAAAAAAGATATTTTGTTGTAACACAACGCTTTAAAATTACCTTTAATTGTAACCTTAGTGTGTGCTGACATTAATATCAATCTTATAACTATGAGAAAAGGCAGAAGGTTTTAAAAGCTTGAAGTGTGAAGGAGAAAAAGGTTGGAATCATCAAATAGGTTTGGGCTGTATGTGCAGTAGAGGGAATGTGAATGACATGAGCTCGTGTGTGTTGCACTGCTGCTTATTTGATTAGACAGCTGATTACCAGCACATTCATTTGCCTGTCTGATTACCCTGCATGCTCACACTCACCACTGCCATCCTCTACATCACTGAACTAATGATGTAGAGTTGAAGTGTTGTGCCATTTTTCTTGCAAACCAAGTTTTGTTTCAAAGTAAATGGCTAGTCGCTTGATGTAAAGTTCTTCTGGCAGCATTTTTTTTAATTTGCACACAGACTGCAGCACACAGGATAAGCTTTGCAGCAGATGGAGATGGCAATCGTGTCTATTCATCAATAGATCGATAGATTTTTTGCTCCAGGGTCACAAATGGTAGGTTTAGGGGCAGGGGTTGAGTTTTGTGTTCATAAATATAATATGTAAATAGTGCAATGTAAAACTGTTGTGACTGTTTACATTGAAAAATCACAACCCAACATATGTGCAATGATGGCAATATTATTACCCAATATACAATTTATTCATGATGACAGAATACTTAGTACCTTCCCTGTTGGCATATTGACATCAAAAAATGATGCTAAAGGGAGGGCACGCAGAAGGTGTGTGACACAAATGGGTCCTGACCAAGCATTGATATGTGATGATTTGGAAATGTGTTGGCAAACACAGCAATTTATGATTGCATCCACAGAAAAGTAACAGGCCTGAATAAGGTGAACAAAAGTTAAAAAAATGTCCATGTGACATCAGTGGCTCAACTTCATTTTTGCCGCGCTGTGAAAATACTTTTGTTGTGGTAAGAAAACAAAAATGATGTAATTGCTCAAACGTTTTTCTCCTGTGACTTGCATCTTTCTGCCACTTCAGATAATATTACTAAGCGTAACAGCCGCAGATTATGCATAAGTGCCCTGATCTAAACAAGGCTGATTACGTCAAATACGTTAAAGCTTACGTATGCATTGCGTTAAGATACTCTCTAAAATGGTGCAAGATGTAAGTCACAGAAGCAGAGTAAACTATGATATTTTTGTTTTATTTATGTTGTTATGTTATTTATTTTTTTGTGCAAAAAAAGTATTCTTGATCCACTGATGTCACATGTACTGTTTTACCAATATTTTTACTGATTTCTGGATCTGGGAATATTTCAGTTGTGTTGCTGTCTATGGAGGTTCAGATGGCTCTCTGACATCATCAAAAAGATGAACGTAGATCTTGTGGTTTTGGAACAACATGAGGGTGAGTAATAATGACAGAATTTATTTTTTTGGGTGAACTAACCCTTTAAGCTTCTCTACTTGACCACAAAGATATTCTACAAACATAGATGGCTAAAGAATTGCATACTGCTGAACATTCACAATTTAGTATGCTTTACTTAACAAGAGGCATATAAATGATTTGGGAAAACATTTTTTAGTAAAAAAAGTGCAGGGGTCCAACTACATAGCTATGGTTCCTAAACACATATTCATTCACTTGCGATTTTTCTGTTGAGAACATTTTGCACAACCTAAATCGATTCCATGGCTCCTATTCCATCAATTTACTATGAAATAACGTCTATCCTGTGTGGGGCAGACATCCGTGAGGTTAATGATTTGGCCTCCGAGCTGAAAGGTCAGAGATTGAATCTCAGGGTCAGTAAGGAGTGTGAGTGAGGCCGGTCTTGGAGAATTACTGAGGTCACTCTTTGTCTCTGCCGCTCAGTTGTTGCAGCGGTTCTGGGCCTGAAACCGGTCATGCTCTGGGTAATTCATTAAAAGCGTGGAAGGTAAACATGGATAATGAAATACTTTTGCAAAAACTTCTGCAAGCTTAGAAGATTTCAAACTGATATTAATGCAGATGTTTTAATGCAGATGTTAATGTTTTGTGAGAACAATCCACTGCTTAAATACAAAGAACAAGCCTAACAAGAGAGGCAAACCAGATCAAATAAACATTTATACTACTGAACTATTTGAATTTTATTATTTATTTAATGGGAATGGTAATACAAGCCCAAAACAATTGATTTTCATAAACTCCACAGTTATGAAGTACATTTCTGACTTGATGATGATGCAATAATAATAATAATAATAATAATAATAATAGTTCCTTTTCAGGAACTCAGGCTGCGTCGACGAGACGCTATGGGAACGCCCTCAGCATGACAGCTCTGAATCATGTGTAGAATCAGCCAATGATGAGTTGGGACGTCATAGGTTGGTGACATCACTGGCCAGGAAGCATAAAAGCATGTGGAATGCTGCCTGCAAACTAGCTTTCTGTCATTCAGCGAAGCGCTCTGTGTGTGTGAATGTGAATCTGTCTTAGAGTTAAAAAGTGTCTCTGTGAAAGAAAACTGTCAAAATCAAAAGAAAAGAGTAGAAGGGGTGAAGGCGGCTCACAGTATAGAGTGTGAGTCCATGTGAGAGATTTATACTGCCCGATGACACACACACTCTTTGTGTAGTTTGCCTGTGAGCGAAGCACGCTGAAGCAGCTCTCCATGAAAGTGATAAGGAAAGCTCCTGGAAAGCTCTCTTTAATGATGAAGGAGCTTTCATAAGCGATCCTCGCAGCGCAGGTCCCGCTCTCGCCGAGGAGAGTTTGGTTCCCTTACTAGACTATTTAGCAGCATGGAGACTACTGCCAAATGTGTCTCAATGGGTCGTGCGTACTGTAGAGAGTGGATACACAATCCAATTAGTTAGTTCAGATCAGGCTCTGGTGATGGAGCAAGAAGTATATCTCTTCTGAGGAAGGAGGCCATCGAGGTGGTCCCTACTCACGAAAAAGAGTGCGGGTTCTACAGCCGTTCCAAAGTATTAGTAGTAGATTCGATCCTCACCGCTGTCACGAGAGTAAAAGAAGGCCGGTGTGTTACTGTCAAGCAGTTTTAATAAAAGCTGCTGGGCCTTATGGCAGCTGCGTCCAACGTCATACTGGCCTGCTGTACATGAGACCCCTACAGTGGTGGAAATCCCCTTCGCATGATCAATGTGTCACACCCAGCTGTAGGTGCCTTAGATATGTTGAAATTCCTAAATCAGGGCCCAGTGCTGGGAGATCCTAGAACGCAGAACGCTAGTGACGGATGGTACTCTCTAGTTCATCAGCTCCACTGGGACTCGATGCCATGGTATCTGTATGTATCTCATGGCTTTTCCCCTGATCGCCTAACTGGGACATGGCTGTTGTGTTAGAAGCCCTCTGTGGGCCAACATTTGAGCCCATAGAGGAGATTTCAGATCGTCTGTTGTCGACAAAGACCACACTATTGCTAGCATTGTGCAGTCATGTAGTTCGGTCACTATCTTCACATTTGTTTAAAAGATATGTTCAAGTGCGATTATTATTAATTCTTTTAATAAAAGATTAGCATTTTTTCCTATATTTGTTACATTCAGGCTACACGCTTATGGCTAATACTATTGTCCATAATAATGTGAACTAATTAGTGGATATATTTGAACCAAATTTCAAAAATAAAGTGCTTTGTGAATTACTCTTAGATTAAAAATTAATGCGTTTCAAAATTAAGTGTGTGTTCCCCTAATTTTATAATAGTTTTATAATAGTTTTTTTCATGATGTTTTGTGAATATGGCCCCTGAAATTATTAGCATCTTTAGAAACACTTCATTATTAACTCATATTACTAACATATTGTCTGTATAAAGCCCATATCACTGACTTATTCTGAATGAGCATATTTTAGATCATTTAACTAAAATAACTTTACATACTTAAGCAACAATCATTGACAGACTCTTAGTTAACAGTAAAAATGTGCATGTTGTTGAGTGTAAATGGAGGTTTTGATCACACATATACCTTATAAGACATATACTCCGATCGCAAACTGCACATTCAAGACGCTCCTCTTCGAATGATACTCAAATCCCATTTTTTATGGGTGACCTAATTAATCCAGATGTAGCCGCAGTGGAAACCCACCGGCATTATTTACATAGCTGCCTGTGAAAAATGCACGAGTCCACAGAACCAAGCCACAAGTGTGTGATCCATTCCATCCATGAACATAAAGAGAAGGCATTCGTATGGCGCCTGACGAAGGGCTCTTCCTGTGCTAAATGGTCTCCGTGGTATCTGGGAGAGCCCCATTAGAATGTCTTTAGCTCTAATGATGAATATAATTAAGTCGGGGTTGGTGTGGGTAAGTGCGAGCCTCAGTGGGTTTGTTTGTTTTAAACATACAGCGTTATCCTTGGCACTGTGTGTGGGTACAGTTCTCCACACCTCGTTCATGTGCGTCAATGTTGGGTTCCATCTCATGCATATTGCAGTTTTCAGAGACCCGTTGCACTGTTAAAAAATTCTCGTCTATTTACAATCTGTCAAAGAATGCTTTATTAACCATGATCTTATGAAAATAATGAGGCTACAAATATTCTTCTTTTTGATAGACGATGCATACTGCAATGCAAAAATTGTGTGCAATTCATGTTTTAATGCTTATCCTCAGACGCTAAAGACCACATTTGAATTTTTTAATGTCTGTATTTATCCTAAAAACCCTCAAAATAATTGTTTATAAAACACACATTAGCTCGTAATCATTCATTAGCATCTAATCAAAAATAGCAAAATGCAAAAAAATGGTCAAAGACATCCATCTAGTCTACTGCATGTTCATATTGGAAAACAACTGAGAAAAAAAGTCGCAAAAATAATCTAGCGCAGTTTGACTATTAGTTTCACTGACTGAACCGCCTCAGAGAAAGCAGTCCAAACTGCGGGAATCAATTCATACTGTTTTGCAATCCTTTTGGACAATTTCCTGGAAAGACTTACAAGAATGATTAATTTGCTATTGATTGTCGCTGCTGGTTTAGTCAACAGAAACACAGATCATGCACAATCACTGCTGAAATAATAATACATAAGAATTACATAAGGAACATGTTTCTCACAGATCCCATATCTACAGGTATCATATCAAAATTCATAACTATGTCTAGTTTTAGGAGACATCAATACACACCATAAACCAACTTTGTCAGAAAGAGAGTTAGAGGTTAATTATTTATTCAGAAAAAAGGACATAGACAGACACACAGAATAGTACCACTTACATTTAGGGACCAATTCTCACTATCAACAAGTTTCTTATTAACATGTATTACATATTGGCTGTTTATTAGTGTCCAGTTGTGCTTAATTTGTGCAGGTTTCAGTCTGCAAAAGTTTACCTCAATACCTCAAATGTGCACGTTCTGAATGTCAAGAGAATTCATGAGTTCATCTATCAAAAAAAATTTATGTATGTACCACTTTAAAATAGGGAGCACTTATTCACTATTAACTATTAACTGTGACTTTTCCCTCAATAAATTCTTAATCTGCTGCTTATTAATAGTTAGTGTGGTAGTTGTTAAGTTTAGGTATTGGGTCGGATTAGCGATGTAGAATAAGGCATTAATATGTACTACTAATAAATGGCTAATATTCTAGTAAGATGCATGCTAATAAGCAACTAGTTAAGGGAACCTAAAATAAAGAGCTACCCATATATTCTGCACGGCCATATTTAATCATCTTAATCCTACCCAATACTTAAACTTACCAACTATCTCACTAACTATTAATATTCAGCAAATTAGGAGTTTATGGCAAATTAAGCAAAATACATAACTAATAATTAGTAATAGTGAGAATTGGACCTTAAAATAAAGTATGACCCACAGCATTACATAAAGTCAACATGAAACAGAATTCACAACCCATTTTTATGTCTGGAAAACAATGGAGACAATGCATCAGAGTGTGTTGAGAAGAGTATGTCATCCAAAATATAGTGCAGCTTAAAAGTGTGATAGTGATTTATGCTGAAATATGAGTTTAATATTATTTACTGGTGATGCACAATACTTGAATATTATGTGCTGTTACAAAGCTGCCAAGTGATAGAAGCAAGACTAACTCTTAAATTCTTACATGGTTTCAGTCTGCAGAAGTGTACTTCAACACCTCAAATGTTTCTGAATGCCAACAGAATTCATAAGTTTATCTGTCAAAGAATTTTTATTTGCTTTAATAAGTGGGTTAAGCTTAAAGTAAGGCTGCTACGTTCTCATGCTGCACTTCAGAGAATGTCAAGGACTGCTTCACTTATCACTGCTCAAGATGTGATCTGCTGTATAATTCAGTTTGTATGTTGTTAATTTGGCAGATTTAAATGCAGTGAGAACAAAATAAAATATGCACCACCAAGAAAACAATCAGGCTCTTCCATGTGTGTAACAACAACACTATTTTCTTCTGTAGATCATCATGTGAGATTAAGTTAGACCTATCGGATCGCACCATCTAGAGTTTCATGACAGAATCTTGGAAATGACTTTAATGTGGCAAGCTTTTCCAAAAGCCATCTGCTTCACCAACAAAGCTGATAATCCCTCAGAGACTTTCTAAGTGAGACTTTAACATCTTACTTGTGTGAGGATGCTCCTCAAACAGTTAATGGATCTGGCACATTAGTTTTTCTTTGCATCAATGAACCATGCACAATAAGACCAGGAAAGTTAATTGGGTCAATTCTGATTCCAGTTTGACTTTTAAAAGACAGAGACATAGAAGGAAAATGTAAATTTATGTGCTTTTACTCATTATATTTTCTAAGATGCACCCAAGGCAGTAAGGATTCTCTTGCATTTTCACTTACACCTACTAACCACAGATCCTAATCGCAGGCAAAACATAACCTCATAGACACTGCAAGCAGCATATTTCTCTAGTTTCATCATAAATAGTCTTGATAGTCTACACTAAGGCATCCAGGAGTGCAGGCTGAGTACAGGAGAGCTTAAGTGACTGGATTGAGGGGTTCGTCTTCTTCCCTGACCACAGGAAGCTGTCCACTACCGCGAGTCTGTACCTGCTCAGAGACGGTCTGCAGAGCGGACGCTTCCGAAAGAGCTGAGCAAACACACAAGAGACGCCAAAAGAGGGAAAAGAATACAGATAAGCAAAGGGAAAGAGCAATAGCACTGGAAAAAGACAGATGACATCAGATACATCAGCTGAAAGAAAACGCAGGAAAAGATAGAGGAAATATGTAAAAAGAAAAATGAGGGTTTAGTTATGATATGTGGCTTTTCTAGATTTCTATCAGGATGTCGAAGTTGACATCAGCTTCTGAAATAAGCATGATCCAATACCATACTTAGTGTGACAACTATACCAGCAATACCGGCAATGCTGGACGGTTCTCTCTTTTGAATTAGTCAAGTCAAGATTACAATATGGTGGATGGATTACGTCAAATACTATAAAATAGCCAAAACGTGTCACTTGTGTAGTTCTGAATGGGAGAAAATGCCACATTTAGCATGGCTGATCAATCACAGGAAGCCCCGCCTTCTGAATAAAATAACCAATCGCTGATTTGCCGTTAGAAGTTCTGGTTGCTATAGAAACAGTCTAGCATTCTGAGACATTTGCAACACTATTTGAGCAAAAGAAACAACATTTATTACACAGATGATTTTTTTTTATTTATTTAATCGTACGCTTAACAAATGCATTGTTACGAATGTCTGTATGTGTCTTCGCCACCAAATGCTGAAGGTACTCAAAACCTTGTGGTAAAGTAAAAAAAAAAAAGCTAATTGCTTTTGATTTGTCTTGCTTATTGCTGATCATGTCAATAACATTGAAACCAATTAGGCCATAATCGGCTTCCTGTCAACTATTTAGATTTTTTTGTATTTTAGTAAAACTACTAAAAAACCTTGTAGACCTTTTTTTTTGTGAAACCAGATCATCTTCAGACATAAGCAAAGCAGTAAATATTTTGAAGGCCATCAAATTTAGGTAAAAATTATCAAAAATGCAGGTTAGTTTTACAACAGATATATACGATTTATGGAGCTTCAAAATAAGGGCCACTATCCACCAGCATTACCAAACTTTAAAAACTCTGACTGTTCCTCTGAAAGAAAAAAGTCATGTACACCTAGGATGGCTTGGGGGTGAGTAAAATATGGGGTAATTTATTATTTTGGGGTGAACTTGTCCTTTTATATATTTTTTTAATATTTATAGTGTAATTAACTATTCATAGCCGTGTACTATGTCTGTGTTAATTCATTTATGTGAAATAAATAATTTCTGATACTGGGGATTTTACACAATGGAATAACGTGACAACAATGTCAGTACAAAAATGTACTGTAGATGTAAGATGGTTACAAATCAGACAATAAGATGACCATATTTCTATTATCTGAAAGTAGGCTGTTGAGCACTCACCTCCCGGCACCTCTGTGAGTTCGTTGAGGGGGGGCACGGTCTCCAGTGTGTCTGCATATGTTTTTGCGGCTAGTCTTTGTGCGTGCCGAGCCTCTATCTCTTTTTTCGTTCGTGGAATTCGGCATTTGAAGATGCAGCACAGTGTTATTACTGTGAAATGAGGAAGAAAGCTGTGAAATATTTGAAAGAGAGTTGTCCTTCACAACAGGCAGCGTCTCACATGTCTTTGTTCTGTAATTGATATTTTGCTCAAGGGGAATTTCATTACATCGTTTAATGTGATTCACAACGTGTAAATAATTGAGTGTTTATTTTGACATCTATTCAAGTGAATTCTGAATGCAAATATGCAGTGCTTACGGAAAGTATTCAGACCCCCTTGAATTTTTCACTCTTTGTTGTATTGCAGCCATTTGCTAAAATCATTTAAGTTTATTTTTTCCCTCATTAATTAATACACACAGCACCCCATTTTGACAGAAAAACACAGAATCGTTGACATTTTTGCAGATTTATTACAAAAGAAAAACTGAAATGTCACATGGTCATAAGTATTCAGACCCTTTGCTGTGACACTCATATATTTAACTCAGCTGCTGTCCATTTCTTCTGATCATCCTTGAGGTGGTTCTACGCCTTTATTTGAGTCTCGCTGTGTTTGATTATACTGATTGGACTTGATTAGGAAAGCCACACACCTGTCTATATAAGAGCTTACAGCTCACAATACATGAGCAAATGAGAATCATGAGGTCAAAAGAACTGCCTGAAGAGCTCAGAGACAGAATTGTGGCAAGGCACAGACCTGGACAAGGTTACAAAAATATTTCTGCTGCACTTAAGGTTCCTAAGAGCACAGTGGCCTCCATAATCCTTAAATGGAAAACGTTTGGGACGATCAGAACCCTTCCTAGAGCTGGCCGTCCGGCCAAACTGAGCGTCCCAGCCAGAGCCCTCACTTAAACCCAATTGAGCATCTCTGGAGAGACCTAAAAATGGCTGTCCACCAAAGTTTACCATCCAACCTGAGAGAACTGGAGAGGATCCCCAAATCCGGCTGTGAAAAACTAGTTGCATCTTTCGCAAAAAGACTCATGACTGTATTCGATCAAAAGGGCGCTTCTACTAAATACTTCTTTATTAATAAATCTGCAAAAATATCAACAATTCTGTGTTTTTCTGTCAATAGGGGGAGCTGTGTGTACATTATCTGCCTGGGGTCAGTGCATGGATTATTTTCAGAAAGAAATTAAACTTCTCTCATATATGATCGTATATATAAAATTAATACAGCATTTAAAACTGTAAAGGGTCTATTTTTATTGAAAAAAAATACCTTTTTAGCAAATGGCTGCAATATAACAAAGAGTGAAAAATGTAAGGGGGTCTGAATACTTTCCGTAGCCACTGGATGCATAGCTTGCCATTTTGAAGAGGTCACCCACAAATTGGAAATCTCTCATCAATTATTCACACTCAAAAATCAATAGTAGTCATTAAAAATGACATAAAAATCATTTCTTCCATGGAACACAAAAGGAGGATTTCTGAATAATATATTGGTTGCTCTTTCAAGGCGGTTACAGTGAGATTCAGAAACAATACTGCATAGGTTTCATCATTTTTTTTTTAAAACATAGTCTATAACAGGGCTCCTCAAATCTTACCCTAGAGGTCCGATGCACTGCAGAGTTTGGATCCAACCCTAATCAAACTCACCTGAGCATGTTAATCAGTGTCTCATGGATCATTAGAAAACACAGGTAGGTGAGTTTTATCAGGGTTGGAGCTAAACTCTGCAGTGCATCGGACCTCCAGGGT
>JAUCNO010000663.1:16165519-16192596 GCA_032353835.1 Enteromius viviparus
GAATAGCCGATGGCAACCAGCCAAAGCTGTCTCATAGCTGTATCCGTAACAGGAAAACGATGGAATCTGAACGGTGACATTCTTGTGGTCACAACCGGGGAATTTACAAGTTCGCACCATTGTTAATTTTCAAGTTTTAACGTCGTTGTCATCGGAACGTGCGCAGTGTTGACAGCAGCGCGGATTGATGGAAATGGAAAGAAAATAGTTCCGATTAAAACGGAGGTATGGAGGTAACTTCCAGCGGCCAGAACTCTGACCAGGGAGGTGATCACAGAGTGGGTCGGTGTGTATACACTATAGTGCTGGTAAGGATTGCATACAACTTCATGTCTTAAATGGCCGAACTAACCCTTTAACTTAATATTTAGATTCTTTTAATTGACAGATGGTAAATTATATATAGTTCCTATATATAGTTATAAAAAATGACAAAAAAGCATTAAAATAAATAAAAATCTTTAACTAAAATGAACTCAAATTTAAACCAGATAGAAAAATTCTAAATCATACTAAATGCTCTAGTACTTACTACTACTAAAATATCAAAAGATACTAACTTTAAAAGTTACTGCAACTTATTAAAACAAACTTACAAAAGAAAACTTCTTTTTCAAACTATAGAAATTACAAAAAACTACAACAATTTTAATTAAAATGGATAATCTTAAACTAAATGTAATATTTCAATTAATATTTTTTGACGCTGAAGCACAAAAGCAGATACAAGCAGCACAGGTATATTTGTAGCAGTAGCCAAAAATATGTTGTATGGGTCAACATTGTTCATTTTTCCTTTATGCCAAAAATCGTTGGATATTAGGAAAAGATCATGATCCATTTAAGATATTTTGTAAATTTCATACCGGAAATATATCAAAATGTAATTTTTGATGAGTAATATTCAATGCTTAGAACTTCATTTGGACAACTTTAAAGGTTTACTCAATATTTAAATGTTAGATTTGCTCAGTTGTATTTTGCCCAAATATTGTCTATCCTAACAAACCAATAGAATCAATAGAAAGCTTATTTGTAAATCTCTATTTAAACAAAAATACACTTGCTTTTGTGGTGCAAGGTCACATATCTAAAAATTCTAAATATTAATAAAAATGACTAATAAATACTGTAATAGTATAGTATCAGTGATATGAATATAACAACACAATTGGGATTTACGTTGTCTTTCTGAAAATAGTTTGTTTTTAACATTTCATAAAAAACTTTAGTTAAAAATATTGATACCTTTTAGTTGACAATTTCAGTAGTTTATTCTTAATTGTATGGATGTTCCCACATTATTAATATTGTGTGCAGAGCCAGTGGAAAGTTGTGTGCATCAGGATAAGAGCGTGTTCCTCATGGACTCCACGGATCAGCCGCTGGGAATCAAACTACAGAGCATTCAGGAGGTTATTAACCAGGTAAACATCAACACACACACAAACACTGAGAGTCACAGCTGTGTCCAAACTTTGTGTTCGTGTGTGTTCAGGACAAACACTGTCTGCTTCAGTTGGGCTTGAATCATGTGGAGAATCTCCTGAAGCAGAGCATCTATCCCATCATCATCTACATCAAACCCAGAGACAAGAAGGGACGCAAGTTCAGGTGCAGATTCATATCGGTCTCTGGACACTGTAGCCTTGAGCGCTTGATATCACAGACGCATTAATCCACTGTGAAACCTGTGTGTGTTTCAGGAAGCTGCTATCGGGCCAGCGAGAAGAGGACCTGATGGAGGCCTGTCAGATGGAGGAGCTGCAGCTGGAGACTCTCCCTGTGATGTTCAGCACGGTAGAGCCGAACGCGTGGAGCAGCACGGACGAGCTCCTGGCCGTCATACGCAGCAGCATCCTGAGCCAGCAGAGCAGCGTGGTGTGGCTGGAGCAGGAGAGACTCCAGTAGAGACGCTCCAGTATAAGATACTCCACAATACAAATCCAGGCATTTAAATAAATAAAAAAATCTATGAATTGTATATGTATGCTGAAGATTGGGTTTTATAAAGTTTTATGATGTTCTTTTATATCATCTGCACTTCATTAAAGTAATTAAACTTATAAATAAACTCTGCTGTATGTTCTGTTGTATCTGTGAAATTAACTTTATTATGATCTCCAACCAGGAGAACTACATGACTACATTCATATAGTGTTTGGGATCGACTACCAGATAGTACAATCGAACATATTTCTGAAATGTATAAAATCGTTCATTTAGGGTTAGCATATGGATTGACGTGACGCTAGCCGGTCTAATCAGATTCAATAATTTATGCTAAGCTATGCTAATTTTGGGACCACCAGACCCGGTGATCGGCTGAATGGGTAAAAACGGTAAAACACATCTGTATTACTCTAGGGATGTTGGAAAATGAGCCTATTTCCAAAAAAAAGTGGAGTGTTCCTGTAGTCTGTCAGTCATATAATGGTCAGTATTGGAAACTTTCTCTATGAGAGGAAAAAAAAAACATGCGCCAGAGCATGCGCACATCACGCAGTTTCAATGTAATGAATGGATTAAAACTTTTCAGTAAATATAATTTAGCACAACCAAAGAATAGAAAATATAAAAACAAAACAATCAAACTAAAATATAGTACATTAATTTCATAGAAAGGGCTTCATCTAAAAAAAAAAGTTGTGTTGGCAAACACAGAAAGTCTGTCCGCTTGAACCTGATTATCAAATGGTCTTTGGTTTATATCCTAAGATCTCAATAATCATGGCATTTGAGTTTCTTAGTGATGCAAAGAGTAGCATGGCCCTACATTACAGGCCTGATATAACTTTAACAACTTCAATTCGATGACAAATGCTTGCTTGGATTGTGGTTGTCAAGTTGTATTCGCCATTACAGTATAGGCCCACAGGAAAACATGAAAATACCAATTGTCAGCATTACAGTCTGCTGTTATAGATACACCCTGTGATCTTGTTGACTTGTGCAAGGAAGATAGCTAATTTGGGCACGATGATGCCTTAAATATGTCATAACAGCTCGCTCGATTCTGGAACAGAGCTTTTATGTTTACAACATTGTAATGGTAAATGCAAAAACATGCAGGCCTATAGAAGTGTTACTGTTTGGAGACATTCTTGTGGCACTACCACAAAGGCTTTGCCAGATGCAAAAAGTGCTGATGGTGGGCTTTACAGCTGCGGTGGACTTCAAATCTCCAGACACGTCAATGCCCTGGCTGATACTACTCTATTTATACCAGCTTTAATATTATTGAAAAATGAGTATTGACGGTGCCGTTAGCTTTGTGGGCAGCGCGCCGATGTACAACACCATTGGTCTGCAGACAGACACTATTAGACACCGTTTGCTGTCAACTGAGTGGTCACTCAAGAAACCAATGTCAACTTTGCAATATCTTCCAACAGTAAAAGGGTTAGTTCGTCCAAAAATGATGTCATCTGTCATTTAATTTTATTTGATGTGAACTTGTAGTGTACTTCAGATTTTATGTATTTTTTAACTGTACTTGAAAAAATGACACAAGATAAGACATTTTAATAAGTGCACATGTGTAATAATGTAAAATTACAATTTTGCTTACGTTTTAAATCATTTAAATATTTATTTGATGTGCTTTAAAGAAGTAAACTTATTTTGATGTGTTGACTAACATACTAAAGCATAAAAAACATTAAAGCATAACTATAGTGTTATTTAATATTTTTACATTTACATATATTTTATATTTAAAACGTACTTAATCATTACAAATATGTAATTTCAAATATACTTACATACAAGACATACAACTTTTAATAGAAATTACATTAAATACGTTTTAGTTCGATATAAATGTTTGTCAGTACATTTGACAATACAATTAACCATATTTCTAACTCTATAACAGAAATAAATAAAGATTAAGATTGCATCCTACTTAGGTGGGATAAAACAACAACTTTCAACTAACTGCATACATTTTAAATATAAACTACTATAAATTTAAATTGTACCATAAATGTCTGAAAACCCCAAATGCCGCTTGCACTCAAATATATTCTTTTCATTGCTATATAAAAGTATGCTTTACTTATTTCTAACAAAGTTCGTTTTGACAGAATAAAATGTTTTTGTTGAACTGCCCCTTTAAAGAGCCCCGCCAGCCTTTACAGCTGCAGTTAAGCTGTGTCTAATATCCCTTTGCTTGTTGAACATCTGTTATCTGCAATCTCGTTTCAAACACAAGTTCTTTTTATTTCTTCACTTTAAATAAGGCTTCGTTTCCATCATTTCCAATCCTGGGTGATATTTTGGTCTTGTGGTGCTTGCACTCGTAACAGCTTTTGGCTTGCCAGTGTCCCTCAGGCTTCTGGGAAGATGAAATAGTGCGCTGTTTCAAGAGGAGCACACTGCTTCAGCCACAGGTTTAAATTAAGCGTGTTGGGGCAGCGTTGGGAGGGGAGGCCTCAAACCCCCCTCCGGCCACATAGGAAAGAGAATAACTCATGTATGGCAGCATGAATGCGCCGGCTGATACGCTAAATGTAAACAAGAGGAGCGAGGGGTCAAGTCTTTGCACACGTATTGCTTGAGCAGGGCACGGAGCACATTCTGCCGATTTTGGTTTTGCTTTTTATTTTTGGTTTCACACCACCACACACAAATCAAATATTAATGAGCAATGTGCGTCAGAAAAGAAGGCAGGAAAGTTTGTTTCCACTTTTGAGTGCCAAAAAGAGAAGAAAAAAAACACTTGGTTTACCCTCATAATTTCTGAAAATTTTCCTACCGTTAATAAACAAACAGGATCTCGTTATTATTCTATTCTTTGCACATATGTTCCTCCAGCAAAAAGAAAGATGCATAATATACATACAAATAGTATGCAAAATAAAAATGAAACCTTGTGGTATATATATATATATATATATACGCACAAATGGACTCGTGTTTATTACAGTATGTGATGGGTAGGATTAGGGTGGTGGGGGTAGATGTGTAAAACTGTATATTATATGCACGCCAACAAGTTTCGTATCATATGCACATGAAATCTGCGTATTATATGCACCGCAAACGCGTGCATGTCATATATAGTCCATTTTTGGGTTTTGGTTTTTATTTGGTGTACTATTCGCACTTTCATGACACTGTGCTGTGTGTTGTAAGCAGCAAACGTGGCGACATATGGAGCAAGCATCTCCTTAATACCAGTGTTGTCCTTCAGGGATCTGTTTGTTAGCAAAGAGCCTTCATCAAGTCCCCTGCTCATGCTTTCTGTGAGCCTGCTGGAAGTCCTGCTTTGCTTGGGTCAGCATGTCCTTGTAGAATTGCAAGCCTTCTTTCTTTTCCTTCAAGGCATTCTTCAGAGCGGTTCTCAAGGTTTCATTTTCTTCTAGTTGCAGTGCCAACCTGTACGAGCAAAAAAATGCTTTTATTTACTGGACTGGAGCGAGCAGTTTGAAAGAGCATCACTATTACAATTGCTCATATTATGAGCTCTCTCATGACACCGCTCTGAGAGTTTAGCACCGTAATGTACATACTTTAGATCTAATAATAAGTAATAGATCTAATACTCTCCTGCTACTGTAAAATTGTGATTTGCACTGCCAACACATCCTGTGAGCACGTAGAAAATACTGCTGCTAACATATAACATACATGAAACTGGCCCACAGCAGATCTGTACAGGTGGAGCTGGGGAAGGTGAAGGGTCACTGAAGCATGCTGCTACTGCTACAGCAAACATTAGCCAAGTTTTTGCATGTTGAGCAGCAAGCTCATTGGCTGCAGAAGCAAGAAGAAACTAATCCATGTAAATGTGTATAATGGTGCTATTATATCAAATATGCTATCTAGAGCTTAACACTGTATTTATTCGACAGATATGAATGATACCCAAATACTGTTGCTGGTATGTGATATGCTGTAGGAAAAGTGTTTTCCTAATCATGCATTAAACATGCTTTATATTAACCCACAGTTAATGCACATGATGCATTTCTTGACTTCAAACCTAGGTAGAAACTGAACAGTGAAGCGTGCCGTCACATTAATGAACTTGTAAAAGCATTCAACGGGTAAAAGGGCTATGTAGCAGTAGTGAAGCAGAAGTCATTTTCAAACCAAGGTAGGTCAACACAGTGAATCAAAGTTTGTCCTTGAACACACATAAACCTGTTTAAATCTGCATGGGAAAATCTTTTAACCTCACTTAAAAAATTCCATATTTCCTACAGTATATAAATTTGACTACAGAACTAAGGAACTATACTGGGTATGTTTACTGTTTAGCTCACTTAGCTGTTCCATTATCAGATAATACAGCTTGTAATACGAATGTGTCAGGCATTGCTTCATTAATTTAAGTGTTTAGAGAAATCTAGACAGGGAATCGTGTTGTGCTCAAGTTGAAATAACTGTAACCAATCCTTACTGTTTTTAGAGCTGTTCGGCTCAACAGTGGACAAACCATTGCTGAAAGATCTCTTAGTACTCAATGAGGTTGCATGTGAATACAACATTTAGGAAGAAAGGGCCTACCGTGCTTTGAGTTCACCAAGTTGAGCATCGCGTGTGACATCAGAGAGGATTCTGGGAGATGAACCCTCCTGTTTGTCAGAGAGACTCAGAGTGCTGACCGAGCTTCCTACATTAGGCCAAGAAAATGCAATTGATTCAGTTTGACATTTTTTTTATAATAAATATTCAGTGAACCTTGGATTTTACAGTGTAATACTGGTTTCAGTGAGACTCCTATACCATGAGAAATATGATTCAAATGCAGTCTACGTGAGGCCATACAGAACCTGTTCTACTCCGGTTGGACGCTTGCAGACTCGCTTCTTTCCTTAAGTCTAGTTTGGCTTTCTCCAGCTGCTGCTCCAGTGAGACTGAACGCTGCCATTCCTGTCTGAGCTTCAGTTCAGCTTCTGCACACTGCCGCTTCGCCTCTTCTTCACTGCAGCAGACATGAAGACTATTTCAAACCAACATAGTCATGATAAACTCATTGCCATTACTCAGCTCATATGCCAGGGTTTCCCCAACGGGGCTTCGTGAGGGACCTGCACGATAATCAAGATATAGCTTACTACACTTAACAAATCGAATCCTGTAATTAAATGAAATAACTGTTTATTTTAATACAGTGTGATCTTGCTAAAATAAAAGCTCAAGGATATGAAATCTGGGGGATTTGAAAATTTTAATGTGAAGATTTATAATAATAATAATTAATATTATTATTATTCCAGTAATACTTGTATTATTAAATAATTATTATTATAGACAGGCTACAAAGTAAACATAAAACACTTTAATTATGTAGATTAGATTATGCAATCAATCAATCAATCAATCACTTTTATTACTTAAAATCTCAGACAGAAGGACTGACAAAACAGTTTTGGGAATCTGTGTTTTGGGAATTTGTTGAAGCTTATGAAAGACAGACATGCATTTAATATTTTAATTATTGGTACATTATGTGCTCTAAGTTTATGGTTTCAACATAACACAATGTTTTCTATATAGCAGAGTCAGACAGTATTAGGTAACATGAATTTTAACAGCTATCAAAGGGACACCATACACTTATTTATAAATATTTCCCGTTCTTTCATCCTTGGAACCCAAAGGAAGATGTTCTTAAGAAAGTGATTCATAACATAATTACTGATTCTGGCCTACCGGGTTTGCTGTACTTTGGTCAGCTCCAGCAGTCTGTCTCTCTCTACACCGGCAGCTTGATAAAGACTCTTATACTCCGCACACTGAGCCTGGAGCGCTGGGAGTTTAGCAGCACATTCTGGACAGGACCCTTGTGCATCTCTGAAATAACATGCAGTGTCTTCACTCATTAGATAGTATTAGATAGCAGGATGACACATGAATAAAATTACAGATGCCTTACAATTAGAATTACTCCACTACAAGTTAGTTGAAAGTTGAGTTGAAAGTGGCAACAAGGTTGGACATTTCTCGACCTTGTGCAAATATGAAATGGTTAAAATATTAAACACCAGGCAACAACTAATCACCATTAAAAGAAGAAATGCCAACAGGGCATAAATTTGACACACCACAAAGCAGTAAAAAGTTACGCTTTTAATCATATATATATATATATAATAAACCAATGCAGAAAAAAACTAGGTGCAAAGGGAACTTAATGTGTAATTGCAACACACGAATGTAGTACAGATATTCATTCAAAAATGTATTGAAGTAGAGAGAAATAGTTGCTAATATCTTTGATACTGGGTAAAACTACAGAGTCAAGTACAGTATAGTAATAGTAATATAGTATAGTAATTACATTAACTCAAATATCTGGTGTGTGTGTGCATGTTTATGTGGTTTATGAAGACACACATTTGCATAATGACATGGGTTATTATTACAATATGAAGGTGATTTATGAGGACATTTTCAGTGTCCTGTAATTCAAAAGGTGTTTTTTTTCATCTAAAAGTGCTCAGTTTCCTGTGATGGGTAGGTTTAGGTGTAGGCAACAGTAGTTTGTACAGTATAAAAACCATTACACCCCATAAATCACTAAAACCTCCATGTGTGTGTGTGTGTGTGTGTGTCTGTGTACAAAATGTTTGGTCACACAGTTTGATTTCCTGTTGACCAAGAATAATAATACCTGTCTGACTCCCTGCTGTTCTCAGGCCTGATGTTAGTTCGACTCTTCCACTCTGGCTGCTTCTGCTCCAGACACACACAACAAGCATAAGCAGGGGAAAGAAACGGCACTGATGATGTGATCGGACGTGTCATACCATGAGGGCGAGTTGCTGGATCTCCTGCTCCAGCTCTTTGACCTTGTTCTCCTTCTCTGAGACCATGGCTTTGAGCTGCTGGATGAGCGAGGCGTGCTGCTGGGCCTCGCTGTGCAGATGTCTCTCCAGGCCCTGCTGGGCCTCCTCACGCTGGGAGCCTTTCTGGCTCAGATGCCCGAGCATGGCCTGCCACTTCGCCTGCTGCTTCTGTCGAAGGAGCGAGTCAGAAATCAGCACTGCTCAAATATTTCATATCACCTGCCAAATAAACATTCAATATCACCTGCTTGTGTTGGAGGAAAGAGTCAGAGGTCATTCATCTGTTTAGAATGTTATGCTATTTCTGGTTCATACATACTGTTTGATGTTCTTGTTTGTTTATTATTATTATTATTAACAAAAATATCTACAGTATAATTTACAATGTTTGATGTCTTACATAAGATTTCATGAACTTTAGATTAGGAACACTATTCACTATTATCTAGATTCTTAACAGCAAGTTGTGTATTACTAGCAATAAAGTCTGTTTATTAGTACTTAAAAAGCACATATGACTAATTCTGCCTGATCATATTCTGTTCAAGAATCTTTTACCAATAATGCATCGACCAGCTCATCGTCGTGTTTGCCTTTATCCAGCAGAGTGCTGATCTGGCTCTTCAGGGCTTTGATTTCTGTGCTCAACACTTTGTTTCTGGATTTAGAGGCTTCCAGTTTCTTCTTCATGTCTGAGTGCTCTTCAAGCAGAACTTCATAATCCACTGTGAGCTTCTGCAAAGACACATCGTCATCGAAATGTGAAATGTTATAACCTAATTTAGACGCATAAAGACGTTTAATCAGCATGCACAACCTCCAGAGTCTCCTTCCTCTCCCTCTCTATGTGACGGATGTGGCTGAGGTTTCTGTCTTGAGTCTTCAGTAGGCCTCCTGTTCCCATGATCTCCTCCTCCAGGCCGAGGTCACAGAACTGCTTCCTGTGAGAGGACTGGCTCAGCTGCTGTTCCAGGTCTCGCACCTTCAGTGTAGAACATGTTTAACAGTAGCAAGTGACCTATGATGAATACTGAACACAACAGAGCTAACTGCAGTAATGGGTGAAACCATGAAAGCCCGTTTCTGCCATGGAATAAAAAAATAATTGCAATGTTTTTTCTTACAATTCAGACGTCTTGTAAACTCAGAATTTTGACTTTCTAAGAATTCAGAGTTTATATCTATATCAGAGTTTATACCAATTCAGTCATTTGCAAAAAAAAAAGACAGAAGTGTGAGCTAAAAAGTCATCCTGTAGCAGACACAAGCTTCTACTGTATATGAAATGGTTGTTTCAAGCAAATATTAATTCGTCTGTAGGTAATTAATGAATAATGACGTTTTACATAGGCTACTGTTGCAGAGATTCATTCATCAGAGATCATTAATATGAAACAGAATTTCTTTGTAATTGCAAGAAATATGACTGAATTTTGCAAAATAAATTTGTAATTGCAAACAAATGTACAATAGTAAAATAAGTTGCAATTACTTTTATTTATGTCATGGTGGAAAGAAAATACATGCACACATAATTGTTTGGGGTTATGTGTCAAAAATTTTTGTTTTAAATTTTTCGTCATTCTGACTTTTTTCAGCAATCTGAATTCTGAGATATAAATTCACAAGAAAAATAAATTGTAAGATAATTGCAATTTAAAAACAGAGAGGTAAACTCTAAATTCTGCCTTTCTTGCAGTTCAAGTTTATCACAATATCTCCCACTTTGGACTTTGGCTCAATGCTGATTTACATGCATAACAAAGTGAATAGTTAGTATCTAAAAGTCAGTCAAAAGAGCTCCTGAAGACTCACTCTGTTCTGAAGAGCGAGGATCTGCTGAGAACGGCCTCTCCAGCCTCCCGGGTTATACAGTATCTGCTGAATATTGACGTCTTCACCCACCTCACAGCTCAACACCTGCAAAACAGTTACAGAAATGATGTTTACTGAAACTAATTCAGATATATGACAGGATTAATCGTGAACAAACCTTGTGAGCCATTTTTAACTCCTGTTTAAAGGTCTGGATCTGGTTGCGGTATTCAGTCATTTTGAGTTGGGCTGTAGATAATTTCTCCTGCAGGGATTTGACTACCGGGCTGTTCTACACAAAAACACATTGAGAATGATGTCATTGTAATGTCTAATCATGCTTCAAATGATGATCAGCATGTAATAACACAACATTACTTCAAGATAGTCGTTCACCGCCTTTGAATCCTGCGTTTTGGTTGTCTTCTTGCCAGGATTATGTAGCAATGTGGCCTGAAGCTAATAAAACAGCAATAATATAGATAAAAATACCACACTGAGAAGGAGCCGACTTTCAATGTACCAAAAATCAAAAGAGCTAACGATTCTGTTTCATCTTGACCTCTTTCTCCAGTTCTTTGACTCGATTGCTTGCTTGTTTAGTTTTGGTCTTCTCTCGTTCTATTTCAGATGTTAATTCTCGATTCTTTTTTGACAGTTCCACAATTTTGGTTGCTGCTGCATCTCCTGCTAAACCAGCAGTACCTTCACAAAGAAAACACACACACACACACACATTATATACCAAACAGATATTCAGAAAATATTTGACTTAACCTAATGATATTGCATTAAGATGGCATGAAAAAAAACATCTTTCATCTTGCTAACTATGACTTTTCCTTACATATACATTCTTTATTTGCTGCTTATTAATAGTTAGTGCGGTAAGTTTAGGTATTGGGTCGGATTAGGGATGTAGAATAAGGTCATGTAGAACAAGGCATTAATATGTGCTTAATTAGCACTAATAATAAAAGATGCATTAAACTGATCAAAAATTACAGTAAAGACATTGATTTTGTTTGTTTTTAATAAATGTTCTGCTCATCAAAAAACCCATTACACAAGCTATAGGCAGCACACTTGTTTGTATTGTCAGTATTTATAAAACACAATAATAAAAAATAATAATAATAATAATAAAATGCATAAGGTTATGGCTGCAAAATCTTCAGCTTTGGGATTAATAACAGGAATAAATTATACAAATATTTCACAATGTTTTTATCTTTTTTTAATGCAGCCTTGGTGAGTTTTGACTTCTTTCAAAAATATATAAAAAAAAACAGTAGCATTATAATTTGACTTCTTGACTCTTTGAGTGGAGAGAAATATGATTTGTTTTATGCATATGCCACGTCCAGTGCCATACATATATGCACCACTATATCAAGCTCACAACAATAGAAACAATAGAAATGGTGCGCTCCTTACCTGCTAAAGCCAATCTTTCCTCCTCCCTCTTCTTCTTCAGGTGTTTTATCTCAAAGTCTTTCTCGCTCAACAGTTTATGGAGTCTGCCGTTCTCATCTCTCAGCTCCCTCACATGATCCTGCAGCTGTTCGTTTTCATTCTGCATCGCCCTAAATTAATTCCAATAATACACACTACATATTCAATTAACACCTGGTAAGTATATGTGTGTGTTTGTGTGCCTGTTATATAGTTATAGAATTCAGATAAGTATATATATACAGTATATATATATAACATAAGTAAAAACTATAAAAGGAAAATCCTTGCAGAGCGAATAGAATTTTCAAGGAAAGTGGCAAAAGGGGAAAAACTCAATGCAGACAGCAAATATTCATTAAATTAGGTCTCATTTTTGGCAGGATAGACTGTGTTATTGTCCTAAAAGGGATGTTGCTCTCATAATGACCCTAATAATTATATCTGTGAACACATGTTGTATGTGTCACCTTGCGTTGAATTGATCCGTCATGTCATCATCCTCTTCTGTGAAGTTTATATTGTCCAGACTGCTGAAAGGAGGAGGGTTCGAGTCCTTCTTTTTCATCTCCAGTCTTCTCTGGATCCGCTGCACTTGTTGCTCTTGAAGAGCTTGAAACTGGAGTCTCAGCTTCTCCTTTATTTCATCACTGTCACCATCCATCACTGAGACCACAGAGACAACATGACACAGCTGACAAAAACTAATGCAGTTAAAGAGGAGAGCTGTCCAAACATGCTTCAAAGAAAGAAAGATCCAGGCAAAGCGAGCACATTACACCTGCTTCAGCTCATCTGAACTGATTTCCTGTTGCAGGCTTGTTTTTAAAAGCACTTTTTGTTATTTATTTTTAGCGTTGTTTAATAATAAAATTGTAACAAAATAATACAAATTGATAAAATACTCATATAAAGCATATATGTGTAACATGTCGATTATTGTATAAACAAACTAACGTTTAACGTTAACCTTATAAACTAGCCTAGTCACTATCTACTCAAGCGGTCAGTTTAAACCTGAACAAAAACTTACTTGACGACTGAAAAAAAGATTCCGATTAAATTAGTTAAGAATTGGAATTGGGATTGACATGGTTATTCATTAAAATTGATTTAAGAAAGCACAGTCCGTGATTAAATAGATTCTAGGTTTCGCTAGTGGTTTCCGGTCCATTTGTAAACACGACCGTCTCCTTGGAAACGCGTTGCCGCGCTTTCAGAGAAAGAAAAGTACAAAAGCTGTCACTGGGGCGATCTTTAAACTATTATCTAGGTACTAATACGTACCTGTAAGCTACTAAAATGCACCCTTGAGGAATAAACAAGGTAGAAAGTTGTACCTTTTGAAAGGGTATCATAATCTCTGTGTACCTTTTCTACACGCGCGTCTGATAACCTAGCTGCCTGGGAGTCACTGGACATCTAACGTTAGTAATTATACAGCTTTACCAGGAGTAAAATAATACGTGTTACAAATAATTCATAACAATAGGAACGTATTCGGTCTCATGCTACCACTAGAGTGAAAGCACCGGCAGCATTCAAAAGTTACCAAAATATCAGACTTTGGTCCGCAAAAAAATCTTAAAATAACGTTCAGTATAAACGTACAAGATGTACAAACCTAACGTCATTCGTGAGAGAGGCCAGCAGAGGGCGCTACAATGTACTGTCCTGTACTTGAGTTAAACTGGCCCTGAGTCTCACAAATCCAGACGTGTCTCTGTCTCTGGTGACAGGAGGCATGCCAAGTGACAATGCCAAGTCACTAATCGTCATGTGAAATTATTAAATGTAATATATACAGATAGCAAGAAATGATCGGTTGCGGTTGATGGGCGTGACGAGTGATTTCAGTAGTTCCATGATAAAGCCATGATGAAATCTGAATAATATAATTAGGTAATGTCTGTAAGAACATTGTGTGCTGTTCAGACTTACACAAAGGTTGTTATACTACCGATTACAATGAAAATGCATATCTTTCTGTTTCCATAAGCGTGTTAATATTTTATTGAATAAAAACTAAATTCATGCAATACCATTTAATCTTTCCCCTATAATTTGTCCTTTCTCTTCTCTAATATCAACAATAATCAATAAATAATTACCCTAACTGCATGCATTGGATTTAAAATAATAACAATTATAATACATTTTTTTTTTAAATCTATATTTTTTCTTTTCTTTCCTATAATCTATCTTTTTAACATTTTATGCAACACAGTTATTGACTGTGTGATGAATTGCTCATGTTCCTTCATTGTACAGTAAGATGTCTGTTGCCTATCCTCTCTAAGTTTTATATCAGTGTAAGCAGTGTTTAGTACAAGCTGTGGGTAAACTGGGTGACCTCTTAGTAAAAGGCTAAATAATAGAAGCCTGATTAGCAGTCTGTTACCTTGGTGTTTTTTTTTTCGAACAGCAGCGAACACGATGACTGCTACAAAGCATGGCAAGCAAGACTTCATCATCAAATAATACCAGGGGACAAACCTGTAAGTGCATGACGGGACGATCAAACACAAAGATGTCCAAACCACAGACTACTTCACAAAGCCAGCATTCATGTAAGATTAAACTTTAATGAGATACTATATCATTGCTGAAGTGCCAAATAGATGAAGTCGTGATCATAAAACCTAGCCAGCTGGAGCTCAAGATGAACTTGATTGTCTGCCTGATCAGACCAATCACCTGACTTGAACCTAAGCTAACCACCATAGTTTGTGAGAAGCCGATTCCCTCCTTCAACATCTCTGGAACAACCGGCAGATGTTCTGATAGACGACATTCAACTGTAGATGAAAAACATCTGCTAAATGCATGAGTTAAAGAGGCACCTTCAGAGCGAACCATGAGATAAATGCTCCTTCATCCCATTTTGGATACTGGATTATAGTAGCACAACATCATAAGGATGCATACTGTATATATATATATATATATATATATATATATATATATATAGTTAATCCTGGGACTCCAGGAGCAGGGCTGCAAAACACAACAGTACAACATGAGTGTGAAACAACCAGAAGTGTTTATTGGAATTACAATGTTTTTATTGGCAAAGATAAACAGTGGTAGCTGAGATCCTTAAAATATATATTTATATCACTCTAAAAGTACAACTTGTGTCTTTGTTTTGAAATATGAAAAAAAGGCTGCAATAATTATCCCACACAGTAACACAATCAATCAATAAATCTACAAAAGAACAAGCCCCTCTCATTCCTCATGACACTCAGACGATAAAACAAGAGTTACTTCAACTCCTGAATATCCTGTTCGTAACTAAAATTTCAGATGGTAGTTTGTTGTCCTGGAATTAGTTTTGTCTGTTGACATGAATGATATAAGAATGAATTTTGCATTACAAAGTACAAAGGTCTTAATGCCAGACCTCTGTGCTGAAAGTAGGCACATCACCAACATAAGAGCAGCCGCACTTAGCACAAATTATACATGTCCAAATACTTTCAGTAACAAAAAAACAAAACCTTTTTAGATTGTTTTTATCAGATTGTTACTGATAGGATAAATAAAAAGTAGTTGGCGGTAGCAAAATAGTCACAATTCCACAAATCACATACCCTACAATGTTTCTTAAACATGCCAGAATGAAAACGCTAACCTCTTCATCTGAGGCTAATAAACTCCTTTTTTCCTTTAAAAAGTCCTAAATTATGTTAGAAAAAATAAATACAAAGGTTAACCTTATGGGTTGGTATTAAGGATATAGCAGGAATCTAATACAGTTCTCTTCACTTTTTTTCCAGCGCCTTCTGCTCCAGTGCTTTCTGTTCTTGGTGAGGTTTGAGAACGTACTCTCTGTACATGGAATAGATCACCCCTGCAAACACAGACAAACTATTGCATTAAACGACACACTTCTCTGTAAGTCTGTGTAAATCTAGGAAAGCAGCTCACCTAAAGTCATCGCTCCCACCACAAAGCCCTGCGCAGCGACACGCATGTGAATCAGGTGCACGGACATCTTCGTTTCTCCTCTGCTCTTCAGCTTGAACAGCCTGTATGCCACAATGCCAAAGAAGCCAGCCAACCCTTCAGAGACAGCACAGCAAGGCATGACATTATGGTGATGTTATATATGTGTACAGAAGGGTATACACCTCTGAGGACATTATGTGCTACTGTTTTGTATTTTAAAATAAAGGGACTCAATAATGACATTCAAATACTGGAGGAAATAATGTTTAAATGGTTTACCTGCAGGGACAAATGGATTCTCTTTGGCTTTTCTGAGAAGCTTGGATTCATTGTCTTCGTATTCCATGGCAGTCATGCTGGCTAAAAGGCAATATTGAGTAAATTTTAGATGTCATAAATTAAATGCCACAGTGCTATTCGTTGAAACTTCTTAAGCATTGTCTATCAGACTTTTATTTTGTGCTGCTTCAGGTTTATCAATAAATGGCCTAATATCAGCCAGTTTATCAAACTGGTCAATAAATTGGTAAACATACACTACTGCTCAATAGTTTGGGATCAGTACATTTTTATTCTTTCTTCTTTGAAAGAAATGAGTATTTTTATTAACCAAGTATCTATTAAATTAACAAAAAAAGTCACAGCATAGATATACGTTTGAGAAATGTTTTATATTTGGTAAAAAATTATGTTGTTTTTTTACTTGTTATTCATCAAAGAATCCTGAGAGAGAGAAAAAAAAAATCATAGGTTCCAAATAATATATTTGTCTGCACAACTGTTTCCAACATGGGTAATTCTATAATAAATCAGCATATTAGAATGATTTCTGAAAGGATCATGTGACACTGAAGACTGGAGTAATGATGCATTGTATCACATTTTAAATTATATTCACAAAGAAAACAGTTATTTTAAATTGAAATAATATTTCACAATATTACAGTTTTCTCTGGATTTTTAATCTTCTATATGCAGCCTTGATGAGCAGAAGAAACATCTTTAAAAACCTTTAAATATCTTACTGACCCCAAATTTTTAAACGGTAGGGTATGTACTTTAGACATGTATGTTTGAAAATGTAGCTTATTAAACTTGAAGCAATCCCAATACAAGTTTTAAGCTGAATACAAAGGAACATCTTAATTTTAATGTATTGTAATAAAAAAATAAAAATGGCATAGGCAATCATGATCTTAATTCAAAAAGAAAGACATATTCCAAAATAACCAGATACTTTTTGGATTAATCATATAAACGGCAGACAACCTTTATTGTATGAAATGTTTTCATTATACCATGACTTCCAAAACAACTCTTAAGATAAACCCTTACATATCTGAGATACGTATTTTGGTTGCAACCTGTTATAAATATATTGACAATAACTAATCGTTAGTAATAATGTCTATATGTATGTTTAAAATGTAGTATGCACTATATTTAGTACATTCTATTAATGTGGTTGGTGGTAAATTTTATTTTTTTGTATTAATATATATTTGATTTATGAATGAATCTTAAATGAATCGTATGGCATACCCGTTTAATACCACCAGGGGGAGACGGAAGAACTTATTGAAAAAACTATTTGTGTTGTATGGAAAGAAACTTGTCTCTTATTCATCTACATGTTGCTTTTAAGGTCCCTTAAAAGTGTGTTTGTTTATTAAATTATGAAGTTACTCATTATTAATAAATAGTAATTGTTTATTAATATATTAAAATCTTCAACAATTTGATTCAGTCAATAATACATTGAGGACATACTGTGTCAATGACATACTGTGTCAACGAATAATTCATCAAAAATATACATTATGGATACAGTAATAATAATAATAATAATAATAATAATAATAATAATAATAATAATAATAATGTGTTTATTAAACGGCAATGTTAACAATAATAACAACATATTATTATTATTATTATTATTATTATTATTATTATTATTATATTTAATTTATGATATATATTATATTTAATTATTATATTATTATATGCATTTTTACAATAATAGTGTTAAAACGTGGAGTAGTCACTACTCTATGCCATTATATAGATCAGTGGTAGAAGTAGTAGTAGTGGTAGTAATAATAATAATCATAATAATAAGCACGTATAATGTCTTTCCTAATAATATATAATAAACATACATGTTGTGTCTTTTTTGATACTGTCGCACTGCACAGCCTCTGATAAATAATAAATTGTGTACCAATTAGCATATTTTCATTCAGGCATCATGCTGGACATCTGTGCGGCGTTGAAGGACCTCAAGGCCTCGGCCCAATCACTCTTCCTCGGGATCGTTTACTATTCAACACACCAGTATTGCGGCTACTGGCTGTCCGGTAACGTTAGCCGTGATAGCTTCGTGAGCTCAGAAGGCAGCTGTCAAAGTGCGGATTATTTTTGGATTAAGAGTAAACGGAAGAGCGGCGTCTCATCCACTCATCACCCGAGCGGCGTGAAGCGGGCTTTTCTGAAATGGAGGCTAGGAGGGAAGAGAGCCCCGGCGGCAGGCCCCAGGATACTCGACCATAAGGGTTAAAGCTAGCACTGTTAGCCGAGACTGCCCGCACTCGGTCGGATACATTTCCACTGTTTTTATACGCGCCTCGCAGCGGATCTCTTTTACTTCACTTTGCTTCACCTTGTTTTTTAGTGGAAACACACTTTTTGTTAGGGGGATCAACCATTTTGTTTCTGGGACACTTTGTCAAAGTTGTTTATTTTCCGTTAATGCACTAAACAACAGACCCAAGCACCCTCGGAGTGTCTTTGAACGCAGTATTTGACTTCCTCGTTGCACACATTTCAGTTTCTCGTGCAGTTTACGCGACCTAGACAGGCACTCTGTCGTTGTTATTGTTTCGCCGCAACCTGAGGACTGACCACAAAGCGTCCCGATGGAGGAAAATGACAACATGGACTATTTTTACCAGCAGGTTTTGCAGAAGGACGTGACCCGGCGGCTGCAGGTCGGCCCGGATCTCATAGACTACCTGAACGACCCGCAGAGGTCTTGGGACGTGGACCAGGACAAACCTCGTCTGGATAAAACCATAGATGAGCTGACGGGATGGATCAATTCCAGCAATTACAAGGTACGTGTGACCTGCTTTGGGGGGTTGTATATTTATATTAAGTGTCATAAACCTGTGTTATAAGCCGTTTGGCACGTATGCTATGAAGGGTGCCTGCATTAAACTGTTGAGCCAAACCCACCAATATATTCTTATAAAGTCTATTATTGCAGGCATATCACTATTTGCATCAGGGTTATGTTATTGTGCATTCATTTCTGTACTACTCTGACAGTAAAACATGCGAATATAACTGTGTTTATCAGAATCTTCTGTGTATGCGTTGAGGTAAAAAGTGTTTATCAATATCAATGTGGGTTCATTACATATTCATTTGTGTCTAGGAGAGAGTGGATTTGCTGGTGGGGGTGTTTTGATGATGGGGGAGGGTCACTTGGGGTATTGTTCTGTTACACTGGGGCTCTAAAGGCACATGTCACTGCAGTTTCTATGAGTAATCCATTAACATATGCTTTTTTTGTGTGTTATGTTGATTAAGAAAAGCTGTTTGAGGTTGCATGCGAGTCTGGTTTAAATGGCCTGTGGATGCAAGCAGAAGCTTTTATGCTGGCTCATGCTGCTGCTAATATTCAAGGTTGAGGCAGAAATGGTCACTTCTGCAAATGGTGACACTGAAACGGGAAGCAAGGAATGAAACATGATTGAGTATTGATGTTTTAAAAGCAGCTTTAGGCACTCATCTCTGTTTTATCTTCAGCTGGTAGTCGTGGTCTTCAGGGACTGATGTTAATGGACAGCTATGACATCAGACTCATTGAGGTTGAATTTTAGAAAGATGAGGGTGATTCATAAATTGGAGACACAGCTGCAGACCTCTACAAATGTATGTGGTTTGATAAATGCAGGGTGTCGATTTCTTTGGCTCACTGGTTGAAGATCTGGTAGATCGTTTTCATCTCTCCACTAAAATATTTTTGTAAATAATTTAGTTATTTTATTTTTTTAAGTCGTTTGAAGTCTATGTATTTGTTTGGCAAGTGCTCATTAAATTGATCAAAAGTGACAGCAAAGATATTATTTAAGTTAAAAATAAATATTGATTATAAAAAATATATTTTTTATTTTTAAATAAATGCTAATCTGTTTTACTTTTTTAAAATCAAAGAATTATGAAAATAAACTATTTTAAATATTTAAAAATAGAAAAGCTATTTTTCACAATGTTATTACTATAATTGAGATAATTAAAAAAACAGTTGTACTGTCCCCAAACTAGTGTAATGTATATGTTTAAAATTATAATTAATATTATTTGACAATAAATGTGTAATTCTAATTGTTTAATGAAAGTATTTATTGATATTAAAATTTAATTATAACTATTATTAAATTGCAACTGTAAAATATATTCATATTGATTATTAAGAGAGAATAATACTTCATTCAATTTTTAAATATAGTAAAAAAAAAAAAAGTTTGATCGTATAAATGCTGTTGTGATGACTGCTTTCAACAAAATGTTTAATCATACCCACCTTAAACTATTGAATGATAATAAATATTAGAGCTATTACAATTTTCTGTACATTTATGATGACCTGAGCATAATGTATCTGTTATAGAGGTGCCATTTCAAGACTTGATTTACACTCATGTTTTCTCTATAAGTCACACACGGGAAGAATGCAGAAATGCTTGCTTATTGTATTATGAAGAAACAAGGTTAATCCTTAAAGTGTGGCTGAACTCATCGCTAAGTGTGTGGTTGAACACTCTCCAATTAAACATAATATTTAAACAATTTCCAAAATGAAGCGCCCAGGTGCTTTCCATTTTTGCATTTCAGGTGCACCCTCTCTGTTGTCCTTATTCAGGACTATCTCTGGCTGCTTTGCCTAAAATAGGTCATATCTGGAGCTTCTGGGATGTAGTGAATATTTGATTGTTTCTCTGGAATGTGAACTTCCATCCTGCGCTGCCAAGAAACACACTGCAGCGATCCCACCGCAATCCTCAAATATAGTCCGTCACACAATTTCTTATTTTCATTCACCCACTCTCGAACAATAACAATAGTCCTTCTTAAAGACATAGCGCACATCAACACAAAGCTCTGTAACCGATACCGTATCAGATACCGAATAAGCAGAATCATGTGTTTAGAAATGCTGTCCTACAGTTTGTCTGCGAGAGAGGAAGAGTGAGGTTGGATGTTTTCAGCTGATTTGTCTCTTTCTTGTTTGGTGTCAGGTTGCATTGGTGGGGATCGATATCATCAGCGCATTTGTGGATCGGTTGACTGATCGCTTCAGAGGTTATATCAGCACAGGTAAGCAATGCGCACATGCTTGTTGCTCGAAGTCAGAGATGCAAAAAAAGCAGCATTAGCTAAAGATCTTCTCCATTGCATAATCAGCAGAAAGGGGAATGCCAGGATGACTTCCCATGTATATGACACAATCCACAAACTCTGAGCTTGTCTCTCAGCTGTTTGAGCCCCGCCTCCTCCTGTTACCACGGGAACAGGCTGTTATGTTTATAACAGATGACCCCCCTCACTCATCATACCTCATTCATCTGAAAACATGGAACAAACGGAGTATAGAGAAAGGAATGAGATGACTTCACACAGAGTCTGTTTGAGTATGCCGGGTGTACAACAATGTGAAAAATGACATTTCTGGTCGAACAAACAGATAATTTTGCTGAATAAATAAGCTTCCTGTTGATGTATGATTTGGGCAATATTTGACAGAGATACAAGGTATCTGGATTCTGAGGGTACAGAAAATCTAAATGCTGAGAAAATCACCTTTAAAGTTGTCCAAGCGAAGATCTTATCAATGCATATTACTAATCAAAAATTAAGTTTTAATATATTTTCAGTAAGAAATTGACTAAATACCTTCATGCAACATGATCTTTACTTACTATCCTAAGGATTTTTGGCTAATAAGACAAATCTATAATTTTGACCCATACAATGTATTTTTGTCTATTGCTACAAATATATTTCAGCAACTTGAGACTGGTTTTGTGGTCCAGGGTCACAAATGGTTGAAACACATTTTGGGATTGGAAAAGTTTGTTTTATTAAATGTACACATTATTATAAAATAAAACTGAAATTGTGATTTAGCTTAGTGTAGTCATCCGATCATAAAAGCAGTACTAAATAAACATATGCGCTTTTTGTTTCAAATTGAAGCCAGCACTGTGTTCATTTATACTCATGAAACTCATGATTTACAGGAAATTTGTTGACAGTAAATAATGCTGATGATCAATGTGATCTGATCTCTGCTCATAGTTTGGATCACTTAAAATGTAGGCTGTATGTTGGTGTGTGTTGCGTTTTTAATTTTCCCAATTCTCAAACTGACTTGCGTCAATAAATGAGAAGCTTATGAGCTTCCTGTAGTTTTTGGCCAAAAATAACAGCTTAATGGTTTAAAGGCCCATCGATACAAAGAATAACTATAAAGATTATTATATTAGCGTTCACGCTAGCAGACGATATCCTTGCACTCATCTGTTTTTATTAAATATCAATAGTTTGAATTGTTTATCAGCTGGAAAAAATCATTTTGAGAGAAATTCTAAAGATATCATTTCTTTGTGCCATTATCATTGTAGTTAAAAAATATTGAAGTATTTTTACGACAATTTCTGTATCGTTATCTTTATAATTCTAGTTCTTGCTGTGAAGAGGTCTTAACGTTTGAAAATGCTAAAAATGAAGATGATAAACAGTACAGTTAATTTTACAGCTGTGCTGTAAGATAAAATAATACTTATTATGTTTTTACAGTAACCATAGAACATTTTTGAACAGTACAATTTATTAATATTGTAATGGAAATATTTCAATGGAAATCTGTCATATTATTTATTCCATTCTTTACAGCCAACCTGAAAACATGCGTTTTAAATTTTGTAGCATTTTTAGATGCCTTTTAAACCTCTTTATCACTTGTTTTCCTGACTAGTGGTGCCTGCTTTAGTGGACCGTTTGGGCGATGCAAAGGATCAGGTTCGAGAACAGGCACAAGCTCTCATTTTGAAGCTGATGGAGCAGACGACAACACCCATGGTGAGCTAACTATACAGCGGGTGGGCAGATCATCACACCCATTCATACCGACAACAAAATCATAAAGCCACTGTCTAGCTTGTGTGTGTGTGTGTGTGTGTGTGTGTGTGAGCTGCTGGGTGAATAGAACCACATTTAATCCCTTTTGCCAGTTACTATTGCCAGTGATTCATCATTTCCTTCATAGCTCATCATTTCACTCTCCCTCTTCTTTTGCAGTAATGGATATGTAATGAACCAGTTACACTAATTCTTTTTCTCCGTCTCTGTGTAGAATGTTTGGGAGAGGCTGCTTCCTGGCTTTAAACACAAAAACTTCCGCAGCAGAGAAGGACTCTGCTTCTGCTTGGTTGCTACACTAAATGCGTAAGTTCTTCAGTTCATACATTCTCACTTCGTAAACAAACCCACATTTCTGCTGGAATTCTTGTCCTACAGGGGGCACCGGTCTTCCATATCACAGTATTTTGATGCGATCAAATCCCCTGGGTTTATCAGATGCTTCTCAGATGTTGCAGCTTGTTCTGACATCTACATTCACTGATATTTAGATGTAATCTGCAGACATTTGCTCACACACGTTCCTTGTCTGTCGCACATTGTAAACAAACTCAGCCCATTGAGGTAATCCTCTTACATGCCTGTATTGATACCAGGAAGGTCAGATTAACAGACATTCTCATTGAAGCACTGCATGAACACTCGAATACAAACAAAACTAGTTTCTCAGTAATATTACTCCTTACTGTTGACACACAAGAGCTGTCATATAATCGTAAAAGCCTTATGGTACATTGTAATTGTGATAATGATAAGCTGTGTGCAATATAGTTTGGTTTAATTACAAAACAAATTTCAAATTGCAGGGGGTTGTATTGCATTATGGGAAATTTAACCTTATGTTGTTTCAAACTTGGGGACTTATTTTGAAAAGGTTGTTTTTCTTTGTCTAAAATTAGTGGGATTCAATACTCATGGACAACAGTTCCTCAAAATCGGATTTTTTTATAAATGCAAAATAAGCTTGTGTATATCCAACTGTGTATATGCATGCTTGGTAATTTGAACTTGCTGTGAACTGTTTGTTTCTCTTTCTCTCTTCTTCAGGTTTGGCGCTCAGCCCTTGAGTTTGAGTAAATTTGTTCCACATCTCTGTTCGCTAACAGGAGACCAAAACCCCCAGGTATGAATCTGAGTCTGTGTATGTTTGTAATGCTCGGAATGTGTGTGAAGAGTAAAGCGAGTTGGATGCACTCTCTGTTTCTGTCCTTTGTGTATGTGTTTGAGGGAGGGAGGCACTAATGTTAGGTTTCTAGACATGTACAGCTGAGTTCAAGCTCCCGCTGGGCGAAAGGGCTACTCACAGAGACGAGCTTTAGATTTAAAGACTGAGATGGGGGAAACGATAAAAAAAGAGATCTTTTAGAAACCCTGGTTGATCAATCTCAATCGTCCCTTTTTTTTCATTATAATGTTGCTATTTCAAATAAATGCTGTTAGTTAGAATTTTTAACAATGATAACATGGAATTTTTTTTTTCTTAATCACCAAATCAGCATATTAGAAGGATTTCTGAACGGTTCATGTGACACTGAAGACTGAAGTAATGGCTGTTAAAAGATTGCACTTCGCCATCACAAGAATAAATGCTAAAATGTACAAATAAACTAAGATTAAGTGTTTTATAAGAAGGCACTATTTTAGTCTTAAAAATGTGTTTAAGACTAAAATTTTTTGGTAAATATCACAAATAATTCCAAAGTAAGTTTACATTTGTCCGTATATTAAAATAGAAAACAGCTATTTAAATTGTAATATCATTTCTGTGTTCTTGATCCTCTTCCTTGGTGTGCACTAGAGGCAAAATATTACATTAAACTTATGGAATAGATTATGGAAAAATCATAATGCTCATAGATAGCAATTTAATCGACTGATACTGCATGTCACCAAAAAAAAGAGTGAATTTTCTATTTGATATCTACAGTGGTGTTTCTATAAGTGTGTTTTGTGGTGTTCAGGTACGGGAGGCAGCTATAGCAACCCTAGTGGAGGTGTATCGGCATGTGGGAGAGAAAGTGAGAGCTGACCTCAACAAAAGAGATCTGCCGTCTGCACGGTTAGTATGAATTACTGTTCAACCCGCAAGCTTTCTACAAATCTTTGTTTTATCAATTTAATGTCTCTGTAATATGCCATCTCGAACCCTCTCACGTGTTATACCCACACTACAGTTGTGTTGACGGTTTCAGGAATGGTATAATTACTTTGTGAGTCAGTTTTAATGACTTCGATCTACCAGATTGTTTGTTCGCATCGTGGGCGTATTGAGGGTGATTTATTATGATGAATTGTTCAAATGGCAGCACATTTGCTTAGATTGGACACTTGGAGACTTTTGCGTGTGGAAATTGTTTAAGTTAAAGGTGCTGCCCAGTTATGACCGTTAAAGGAGTAGTTCAACCTAGAATGATTTTTTTAAACCGTGCTTGCACTAAGGCCATCCAAGATGTAGATACATTTGTTTTATTATCAGAACAGCTTTGGAGGAATTTAGTATTACATCACTTGCTCACCAGTGGAACATCTGCTGTGAATGGGTGCCATCAAAATCACTATGATAATCCACTAGTAATCCACATAGCTCCAGTATATCAGTTAACATTTTGTGAAGTGAAACAAATGCATCGTTATGACTTTTAGCTGTAGTAATAATGCTTCCTGCAGTGAAAATGTCCATTCACTGTATCCTCTTACATCAACATCCACTGGTATTTGTTTTATTCATCAGATTTGTTATATATATAACTGTATAAAACAGTTGTTTTTTCTTTTTTTTTTCTTCTTTTTTGTAAACCAGAACCTATGAACGTTAATTATCTTTCACACAGAAGCTCTTGAATAGATTACTTGACCATTTTCTCTTGAGTTCAGCCTTTTGATTGAATAAAAGGGCACTGAAACATTATTAGATTATTACAGAACTCAATTTTTTTAGTCTGTCATTGCCGTTCTCTTGAAAGGATTCGGTACATGCACTCTTTTACAGCCTGAGCATTCAAAGGAGGCTGTTTGTAATCTTTGTGATATGCGTACTGTGTGCATTCCAAGAAATTAACTCATGGGTGTCCTGTTATAGAATGATGACAGTCTATTTACATTGTGTTTAAAAACGGATTCCTTATAATCTGATAAAATCTTGCAGGCTGACATCAGTGTACTCTGTTGATCTGTGGTAAATTGAGTTTAAGAAGACTGTGTCAATTGCTGCTGCATTCCTCTCTGTCTGATGTAAGATCCTTAAGGCGCTTGGACAGACTCCATTGGCTGCATCTTGAACATTTCATGATCAGTTTTCTAATGCCGTTGGATGATGCTGAATCGAGTGGGGTTTTTTTTATTTCTTGAGGAATCCATGTTGTGTTTTTTTTCCTCTTATGATTTTGTGGTCCTAGATTTACGCTTTTTTGGCACTATATTGATTCTCACAGAAATTAGATTTGAAGTTCAGAATGTTCATGTTTACTGGTCAGGTGTTTTGAAACAAACTGAATTATGTGTGTTCTGAATTGACCCACATGTTCCAGCTGGTTTCTGTAGCGATGGTATGATGTGTCAGATTGTCTGGTGTGTGACATGGTTGTGACTCTGACACATCATTATCTCAGACAATACTGCTGTTTAAGAACACAAAAGTGCATGTGTCTGCCCATTTGAAAGATATGTGAAAGTCTATTTGTGTATTTCGTGTTTTTTTTTTTCCACATTTTGGCTGATACTAAAAACTGATTAATTTTACAAATGACCAATAAATTTCTAAAATTAATATGAATGTAAATTAATTTCTACATATGTACTTTAATACACATACACACACACACACACACACACACACACACACAT
>JAUCNO010000663.1:16217671-16233849 GCA_032353835.1 Enteromius viviparus
GGAAATCACTGGAAATCAGGTGTCCCCAACTAAGCAAGCCAGAGGAGAACCAAAACCCCATCCATGAGAGAATGGGGGAAAAACCTTGGAAGAACCAGGCTTAGTTGGGTCCAGTTCTCCTCTGGCTGGACGCCCAGCACCTAATTTCCAGTTCAGTCAGTGACATGGACTACAGGACAGATATAAAGGCTAACTATATATATAGTCTTTTTGTTTCGTCTCTTAATGCCTTTGTTTTATATTGTCTGATGTCCAATTGTTATAATAGATTATGTTATAGCCATTCTTTTGATGTATTTATGAAATATCTGTATTGACTTCATGATATTATTTACTGCCATGCGAGCCGCACGAGTAACACTGGTATAGTTGTGTTCTGCACTGCTCTTTTCTCTCCACCATGATTTATATTGTGTGTTTTTTGCCGTATTGAGAGGAATTGGCGGCACATATTTACTGTAAATATTCATCCAAACACCGCTTCAGCAGCGTGGCTAGTGTTTGCTAACAGTAAACCACTGCTCAGGTATATCAAACTTCTTTCCCCCCAAACAAAGAATGAAAGGGTAGAAGTTTGTTGTGAGTAAATCGTGGCCTTTAGTTTAGTTTAGTTTAGCAGAATCTCCACCAGTTCCTGTCACTTGATGTGCTTCCTCTTGTTTGCCCTTCGGCCACTTGGTTTCTTTCATCTCTTGGATAAAATGAAAATGTAATGCGGTGTGTGTGAAGTTGTTTGAAAGCTTGTCCTGTGTGGAGAAGCAGTGGTTTCAGATTTCTGCACCGCACTGGTCCATTACTCCAGATGATCTCAGATAGTCTTCAGAGGAACCCAAGCATTCTCTGAACGGCTAGTGATGATCACAGCATGGCATCTGTGCTGTTCACACCAGACTCATGACTCACTCAGTTTGTAATCAAGGGTTAGTTTCTGTTATGCATGCGATGTATGAATGCAATACGTGAGGGTTGAAAAACGTCCTGTTTTTACTTCATGTGAAAGTGCCACAGAATGCCAGACAATCTTGTTAGAGTTTCACAAACAAGTGATGACACTATTTGGATTTTTTTTTATCTAGTCCAAAAAATAAACAAAGACTTATTTTAATCAGCCAAATATTTTCGAGAGACAAAATAATAGAATATATGAAAAAAGTATTTGCTCCATTTTTAACGATTCTAAAAAATACATGTTTTTTTTTTATTGTGAATTCCATTTAATGACTTTTTTTTTGACTAGATAAAAAAAACAACGTATAACTAACACAAAACCGTAAAATCATAAAAACCTGTTTTTTGAAAACTACAAAAAATAAAGTTATTTAAAATACGGAAAAACACAGAAAAAAAAGACAAAATTGTGACTTTTAAAATCATATGATCATTTTTAAAAGCATTAAAAATATGAAATAAAATATAATATTATGATAAGATTACAAACAAAATACAATGCAGAATTAAATCATTAATAGGCATGATATGTATAGCAATTAATCATCAGCATAAAATTCATGAATGCAATAAATTCAGGAACAGTGATAAAATAATAATAATAATGATATCGTCACTCGCTTAAAAGTGACGATATCATGATTAGTCTGTGGTCTTTAAGGTAGTCTGATTATATTAATTTATTGTTTAGAATTAATTAGTATGCATAGCCATTAGCATCAGAAATCCCAGTATATATCTCTGCCTCGTGTGATCAGATCCACACTGGAACATTTGCTTGTGTTTGACAAAATGGTTTTATATGTGCTAGCAGAAAGAGGAACTGATCACCAGTAGAATTAACCATTACAGTCCAGAACGGTGAATGTTGCTCTCTGCGTCCTGATCTCACTCTTATAATATAGTCTCTCACTATCATTACACACACACACACACACGCTCTGTCACATGTGTGTGTGTCTCTCACTTCCTCTGCTTTTATTCCCGCTTTCATGTTGTTCTTTGCTTTGAACTATAAAGTAATAAATACCGTCGGAGCGAGGGCTTTGTGTGTCTCACACTGCTGCTCTGTTGCTAGGCAGAAACTATGCGGCAGTCTCTGTCTCTCTGCCTTCAATTTTTTCTCCGGCACTGATTCTCTTCTGCATCATTCACATAGCTGTGTGTAACGCTCAAAGCATGCTAGCCTTCCTGTACATACATTATAACATTATAAAGTCATCTCATGGGAAATCCCCTCATCATTCTCAGACTCTTTGTGTTTAAGGTCACTCTAATAATCATTTATGAACAACTGTTTGGCTCCAGTTCTCCAATTAACATTAGTCCTTAATACTTCCCTTTACTTACACCATGCAGTTATGAACCATAATCAGGACTTTCCACTAATACACTCTCAGAAATAGAGGTAGAAATGCTGTCTCTGGGGCGGTACCCTTTCAAAAGGTGCATATTTACATACATTAGTACTTAAAGTGTACATATTTAACCCAAATGTACAGCCCCGGTGACAGCTTTTGTACCTTTATTTCTGAGTGTAGTATTCAAAACAGTTTAAAAATAATGAATAAAAAAACCTCTTTGTGTGTGGTTTCCTTATTCCTTAATAAACAAGTGAAAAAGAAATCTTAAAAAGTCATTAGCCTTAATGGGACTTTCTTTCTTTCTTTCTTAACTAATAAACTCTTCTCTCCGGGTCACTCTGTCAATATATAGATTTTGTGATTATCTGCACAATAATCTAGTTATTGCTTTTCTTCAAACATTGTTATCATATGAGCAAAGTCCGGTCATTGGTTGACCTTTTGTGAAAATTTATTTATTTGACCAATACCTGTTTTTAAAAAGCGCCTTTGATATAACAAGTAATTGAAGTAAGTTGTTGAATCAAACACACATTTGAGATGCATGATTCACGGTTTAGTTTTGTTCTGGACATGCAGTATGCATTTTATTTGTCTTATATTTGATACTCTGTGAGGGTTTTAATAGTAGTTTTACAAAACAGGATAATATGCTGAAATGTAAGGTTTTTGAGGAAATCCTTTGACATTGATCTGAAAGCATGAGTGATACTGAAGCATGTGACGGGTGCGGCTCAATCATCACATAATAGAGGAAACAGATCTGGACTGGTTTCAGGGGAAACCCAGGAAACCCTAGAGCTCATTCAGAAACAAACCCTGATTAGAATACAGTACAATACAAGTGCGTTATATTCTCTTGCTTTAGAAAGTCTGATGTATAATTCATTGCGCCTAACTTTTGTGCCTTTTATCTCTTTGTATGTCCTGCTCTGAAAGTGTTTGTTCAGCATAACAGATTGCACAATAGATTTGTTTTGTGCTCTGATAGCACATTTTTATAGCTTAATGTGCAAAAAGGGCAGGTTTTCAGATAGAAAGCATGATTTATGGGTGTTTATGTGAACATTTACTGTACCTGATTATATATAAGTTCAATTTTGAGTGTCTCCTATATCGAGGGACATGCATAGTAAATATCTTGTACTTACAGGAGAGTGAGAGGTAAGACAAGGGACTTACCTGAAGTGTACATGGGAACAAATAAGAAACACGGCTGGACTTCACAATGGTACATGTATGGTAATTAGTTTGTACACGCAGAGGAGTGTGGGTAAGAACGCTCACTTACAGGAAGTAATTATACTAATGATATATACATGGTAAATGTGCCACGTAAGACTTGGTATATACTTTATGCTTGGTCAATTCTAACCTTAGCTGTTTTCAATTGCGTGTGTAGGACCATTAATGCTACATTGCTCTCCAATTTGAAGAACTGGTTATTCCATGTTTATGTAAAATGGTGCACTTAATTTTACAGCCCTATTTCCATATACAGTACTTGCTGGTGTATGCTGTGCACCTACAGAATAAGTCATGTGGTACTCAAGTTGAAGGGTATAAACATGTACCGAGGCACTTACTGAGTAATTGATGTTACACTGTATACAGAAATAGGACTGTAAAATAAAGTACAGTGTGTATCTTTTTGCTACCACATTTTTTCCCTTAAGTACTGCATGTTTGCCGTGTATATACATTAGTAAGTATAATTAGTTACCATGCATGAGCTCTACCTGTAAGTGACCGTTCCACACTCGTCTATCTGTACAAACCAATACCACACATGTTAAGTACAGCCATGTTTTCCTGTTTGTGTTCATACACTTCAGGTAAGTACCTTGGGTTACCGTTACCACTCATTTGCATGCAGGTAAGATATTTACCATGTGTGTACCAGGGAAGAACACATACTGTGAAATAAAGTGCTACTCAGATGTGTCCAATATTTTGTCTAAAGGTTCAGCTGTTCCATAAAAACATCACGACAACAAAAAAACAACACATTTTTTTATCTTATTTATCTTACATTTAAGAGTCATATATGTGCACATATCGAAATGGTACATATTAGTGCCTTTTTCAAAAGTTACCTTCCCAGTGACAGTTTTGCCCCTTTATTTCTGAGACTGCACTGATATAAAAATGTTAATTAGAGTATTACTTGTGCACAATTCATATTTTTTATTAATAAGCCTAAATGCTTGTTTATGTCCCTTTAATGAGGATTGTGTAATATTGCCCTTGGAATGCACAATATTAAAGTGTACCTAAAGTAGTACAGTTGCATGGCGTTTAGCATATTAAGTACATAAATATGAAAATGTAGTATACTAAGCATGAAATATTTTTCACTAGGGCACCTACAATGATGGGAAATTTAGTGTGGACAATCCCTATATTTTTTCTATGAAAATGAGAATAATAATAACCGCTTTGCCCAGCCAAAGGCTCACATGATCTTGGAAACCCCCCCATTATCAAACTCTTCCTGTTGTGTTCGTAACAGGTGACAAATGTCCCTTTTGTGTGAGGCTGAAACCATACAGACAGTATGAAGTGTCAAAGCCCATAATCCCTGCTGTTTGTTGAGAACAGAGGTTTTGGAGCCGAGGTATGGATGTTTCCCTCACTGATCTGCGGCGTATGTATAAAGGAGCTCAAATTTTAGTCCTAAGTGAGTCAAAATTCTGAGAATGACACGATTTTACTCTCATTCCTGAGTCATAAAAGTCCCTAAGACTATGTCTCAGCTCCTGAGTTACTCGAGAGCTGGAGAGGTCTCCTAACCTAGTTAGAAGAAGAAACAAACACTTTGCAATGAAGATATGTCATATTGTTCTGCAAAATTCAATATTCAAAAAAAAAAAAAAAAAAAGAAGATATGTCATATATTGTTTTTTTGGTGTAAAATTGGAGAATATGTAGCAGTGAGGACACAAATGACACTAACCCCACCAAACACAACAGTGGCCAAAAGTGATGTTTGGAGGGTTTTTTAAGACATTAACAGTCAAAAATGAAACGAATATAAAGGAGAAAACCCTGACCAGTATTGGCAACTGCTTTCAGTTGAAAGTCACTAAATGTTTCTAGATTATGTCATAATGGTGACTTCACTGATCTATAAAAATCTATATATGGTTTGTTAAAAAAATAGACTTTTGTTGCTTGGCTGTTGTTTTTGTCTCAAAGTGGGTAAGGAGTGACAAAAGCTGCTGTTTTTCTGTCCCAACAGTGGAACCTAGTGGGGGACTCTGCCTGGATGGTTCATATAGCCAAATTCTCTCTCTTGGTGGGCTCCATCTTTGGATACTTGGTGTTGGGAGTGGTGGCAGATTGGTGAGTATATGTCTAAAAGTGTCTTACTTTCCCACATTTCTGAATCCATGCTAACCATGTCAATGATTGGCCGTTATATTTTGACCATGAGATGATTGCTGAGAAAACGCAGTGGTTTCATGTTCATGAACGCAAGTGTGTTTGTCAGGCCATAAATCTTCACAAACAGATGTTTGCTTTGGTGTTTCCACCCATCGTAGTTCCTCTTATGACTCACTTTCTGGATCCAGCTCTGCTGTGCGAGATCTGGAAAAGTCTTTTCAAGGACAGAGCTGATCAACATTTCTGTGTGTTTTTGTATGCATTAGCATTACTTTATCCCACTGATGGTCATAAATATGGCTGATATGTTGTGTCTGAACTAGGTGTTTGAGTAAAACGTGAACATGCCCTCAGCATAATCATTACACCGTCACTGGAAGCCATACAAGCATTTCATGACCTCTGGCATTATATATTTGATGGATACAACATGAAACCCATGAAGTGATGGATAATTGTGTGTGTGCTCTCTCTGAAGTGTGCTCAAGGCATGCAGCTGATGCTGTTGGATATCAGAAAGCTTGTATTGTGCAAAATTGATTTAAACACCGTCATCTTACAACAGAGGACAAAACATCTGGTAGTCTGTTAAAGGAAAAGAAAAATCTCTCATGCTCTTTTCTGGAAAACTTTTAGATACTTAAGAGCACTGCTTGTGTTTAATACCGGCTATTTACATGTGTTTCAAAAGCTAAATAAATATGAATATAGTTTTTCAAAATTATTAATTTTTAGTATTTTTAATAATTTATTCATTCTAATTATGTAAGTGCATAAATAGATCAATTATTTAAAGAAGCTATATAGTTAAAAAAAAGCAGTGCTCATGTTTTTAATGTTAAGGATTTATTGAATTTTAGGAATTATTGAATTTCTCTTCATGTGATGCATTAAAATCTTTATTTTTTTATGAAAATAAATCTTTGAATCATAGTCAAATCAATTCTTAGTAGACGTAAAGATGCAAACGTTTCTGATTAACTTATTATTTTATTGTTATTTGCTTTCCATGCCAATTTTTGCATTCAGTGACTTCTTATCACAGTTTTGCTGCAGGATACAATGTAATGTATGGATCAGTGAACCACTGAACTTTTACCCAAAAACGGGTAAAACGGGTCTGTCTTATCTGTCCTGGGTGTTGCAAAACATTGGCATAAGCAAAAGGTAAAGGTGGATCTACATGATCCCAGCATTTTGGTGCAGAGTCATCTGTCTATTGGTAAAAGCCAGCCGAATGCCAAAAACTACGAGGTAAAGATAATACGTAAGACTACATGACATAATGATTCACATTCAGTATGCATTGAATGTGGACCTTTATGGATGCATGTACACACACCTGTGTGTGTGTGTGTGTGTGTGTGTGTGTGATAGCTGTGCACAGATACTTTTATATAAACTTCCCAAGTCTGTCTTAAATAAGCATTGATAAAACTGATAGTTCCGGTCCTTGGTTCTGATTGGTTAAGCCGCGTTTGAAACTGTTGTAAAATTCTCTACAAACATACATCTTTGTTTATATATGTGTGTTGCTCGGCAACCACTGTGTTCCAGCCACAGCCGTTTCTGAGGAACTACATTGTTTTTATTAATATCAATACACTTTATTTGCTCTGTTTCATAACAGCAATAAGCCCAGTGAAGTCGTGGTTTACAGTGAATTCATAACAATTAAGAGGGTTTCACTGTATTTCAGCAGGCTTCTATGTTTAGGTTGAGTAATTTCACTTAATGAAATTAATATTTACCCAATCCTTGTTAAAGGTGACATTAAAATATGCATTGTGCAGAAGCAATACTCCAAACTAAGTTTAATTACAACTTCTATATAAATAGTTATCTGTGAGTAAATATGTTAAAAGATTTGAATTACGCTTGGTATGAAATAAATGTATTTTAAATAAATTAGTTTTTTACTAGGAAGGAAAGGATGTGCAGAAAGCCCTTATATGGGAATGTTTTGGGATTGCTAACCTCGGTCACACTATTTTTTTGAGGAGTTTTCTTATGCGCGTGAATACAAAAAAGCCACTCAATTATTACTGAATGAGTGCTATTGTTTGTGCCGAGCACAATGTGTTTTGTGTGGTGAGGATAGTGGCATGAGATCGTCAAGTCAAGTCTCCTATTCAGCATATGTCATGTTTATAATGTTCCTGGGCCCTGTGCCGCTCATTACAATGCTCGTGCATTTCAGCATTTTGAGGGATCATTCAGTGATCTGAAAAAGAAAACAAAATGCAAGTTACCCATCACTGTGATACTGTGTCGGCTCACTTGAAGTCACCTTATAGTATAGCAAATGTAATGTAACAGTTGAGAATCGCATTTTGTAAACTGGCCTTGTTTTGTGTTCTCTAACATTCAGGTTTGGACGACACCCGGTCCTGATCCTGTCCGTCATTTTCATGTTAATTTTCGGCATGACAGTGGCCTTCTCCATCAACGTCCCGATGTTCAGCACCCTGCGCTTCTTCGAGGGCTTCTGTTTAGCAGGAATCACGCTGTCGCTCTATGCTCTGAGTAAGTATGACATCTGAGATTAAACCGCTGTGCTCCAGAAGATTTACATTTACTGAGGCATTATCTCTCATTCACTGTGCTGCAAACTTGTAGAAATAGTTTCAAGGGAATGCATTTACTCACAAAAAATACATGCACATCAACATTACATTTGCAGAATGATACACCATGTGGGTCGTGAAGGATCAGGGTGGAGAAATAGTGCTGTAATGCAGATCTTGCTTTGTGAAACGTCACATGATGTTCTTCATTGAATAGCCGTTGCTGCTCGAGGAAAGGCAGAGGATGTTGTTTTGAACTGTGTTGCTTTGCATTTCAGCAAAAACTGAATTAATCGACTATATGTGCCATGACTGATGCTCTTATTTGATGCTGGTACGTAATATTACGTTCAATCCATCAGTGATTATGCACGCGAATTGCAGTTTGACAGAGAGCTACGCCTCTGTGTATTAAATGCCACTCCATCTGAAAACCGGTTATTACTAATCAAACAAAGTTTATACAAATATTCAATTTCTATTGCATAGGGAGGTTGTTTTTTAATTTGCATAGTGGGTGGGGCTAAAAAGTAATTTTAGCATTCGCTGTAATTGGTGAAACTGTCAGCACAGCATTATGGGTAATGTAGTTATTCTACTAACAACCTCAGAGCAACAAGTTCTGTCGCGAGTGAATGGCACACACGTTGCTTTTGAAACTGCGTGAAGTTCGTACTGTCCTCCCACGACCACCTTACCAACCCAGCACTGTTGAAAAACTGATTATCAAGCTGAATTAAATTAGTAAAATTATCCCAGCTTCCTCACAGCCCTGTGATGCCTTCAGACTTACTGAAAGTGTATGATTTGTGTGTCTTATACCCTCAGAATGTCCCAGAGGTTAATTGTGGTCTCTGCACTCTATGGTTCTGTCTTCTAGACAGGGTTAGAGTCATTCAGATGGATTACCCACAGACTCACAGTGACCTTCTTCATGCTTAACACTGGAGACATTTTCTGATGAGTGATAATCCTCTTTGGATGATCGCTGCCCTTCCAGTAATAGGGTTTGCCAGCAGTGCCTCACCTGACTGTCTGATGGCCTCCAAAACTTTAAGTCCATGTTGTAATTGCCTTACAATGGGTACGGTGGGCCTTCATTTCCTTGTCATAGTAATTTTCTCCACCCCATTTCCCTTGAAAAGTCTCCCCAGCGCTCCCAAAAACAGACCCAGTGTGGACTATTGGTGTGCATTAAATAACTGTTGCTTTGATATGCTTTGCATTGATTGCATTGATTTCTTGTGCATTTACTCACCCTCATGTAGTTCCAGACCTATGAGTTTCTGTCTTTTGTTAAACACAACAGAAGATATTTTGAGAAATGTTGGTAACCAAAGAGTTGACGGAATGCATCTACTGTTATATAATATAATATTTTGTTATATATATATATATAAATATAGTGCTTACAAAAGATAAATCACGATAAATTGCACACAAAATAAAAGTATATTTATATATAAAAAACACATACAGCATATATTTTGAAAATATTTACATGTGCATGTATATTTATATTCATATAAATTAGAGATATATTTTTCTTTATTTTTAATTTATTAATATAATTTATTGAATTAAATAAAATTTATATAAATACATAAATATATACATGCATGTGTGTATTTATATATACATAATAAATATACTCACTGTACATATATTATGTAAACAATTTATTTTGGATGTGATTAATCATGATTAATATGTAATTTTTTTTTAATATGCATATATATTATTTTGTGAAAGCACCAGTTGTCAAATGCTTGTTAGAACCATTGTTTTTGTGTGCAGTTGTCTGACACAAACTGAAAAAAAACTTTAAATATGCTTTCAAAGATTTACCCATCATTTATTACCCTCATGTCATTCAACACATTTTTCTTCTGTGGACAAATTATACATGCAAAAATAAATGCATACAATTAATTCACTATATTCAGGCTGCCCTTTTCATAAAACAAATAGCTTGGGTTGCTGTTAAACTCCAAAAAGCACTACAAAGTTTAAAGCATTGCTCATGCCTTAAATGTGAAGTCTTCTGCAGTCATATGACTACTCGACGATGATCATAATTTGTTATTCACTGATAATCAGCTTCCTCCAGTGCTCATATATTGTTATTCAAATTGGTGGGCGAAGAGAAGCCTCGCCATTGGTTCTTACACAGAGGGCTGTTGCTATGCAAATGTTTTACTGGGCTAAAGCTCTGGTAACCCCAGCCTGCGCTGGACACCACTGCATGATACCAGCAGGAGATTAAATACTGGAGGTACAGATGGGAAGCACCTGTGGAAACCGTGTTTCATGTGATTGTATCTTCTTCCTAAAGAATATCCACTAGCGTTCCCATTCATCTCAGTGACTGTATGTGATGTGCATGCTGCCAGATCAGCACATTTAGCTGTAATAGCCATGTAATTACTCTACACCACAACACAAGAATACACGCTTAACTAGTCACTGTCCTGACATGAGATTTAAACATATACGTAGTAAAGAGCAGGAATTAATTATAGAAGCCTGTTTCAGCCACTCGATAAAAAATAAAAATGGTAATTATGACTTATCTCACTTTTTTTCTTGCAATTGCAAAGATGCAATTACACCTGTAGATATAAACTTGCACTTCTGAGAAATAAACGCACAAGTGCGAGTTATAAAGTCGAGATATAAAGTTGCAATTTGAACATTATAACTCAGTTAACGCAGTTGTGTGTTTGTGTCGGAAACTCAAGTCAGTCTTTTTCACAGCCTTTGTCCTCTTTCAGACACTTGCTTGGTATTTCTCCTGCTGTTTTCATTATTAGGAAATAAAAGCTTAAGTGAAGCCCTGATTTCAGGAACCTTATATCACAACTCGTTTTACTACAATTGGTGGTCCCACTGTTCTCAGCACTTTCTTTGAGAATCATTCAGGTGGCTATATACCATTTTAATGCTCAAGAAATTACTTTATTTGAAATGTTTTGGTTCAGTATCCACGTGTTTTTTTTGCTTTCTTTCTTTTCATTTCCTTTAAGTATTCTGGGATAGGCTGGTATTCAATGCTAAGTTGTAATGACTCAGTATTTCAACGGATGACTTTAACTTCCCGAGTGGTTTAACCAGTTGTATCAAAGAAATAAGGAATGATTTGACATGTTGGAATGACTGTAATGCATTAATTTGGGGGATTCATAAACTAAAAGTAATTATTCCATGGTATCCAAGTTCTGACTATACTTCTATACTAAGGTAATGTTGCTGGTTGGATGCTAGGTGATGGTTTTTATTGTGCAAGGCAGAAAAGTATTAAAATGATGCTGAAAAAATAAGTGCAATCAGATTAAATTGTGTGGTGTTCCTCTGCCCTTGGCTGTTTCCAGTAACGCTCGTCTCAATGGAGCGATGGTTTGGTTCAGTCCATTAATATTTGGACATCTGTGATGTGAAGGCAGTGCAGGGTTATTTATCGATGCTGGCCAATAGACTCTGAGTATCTGCTGAAGTATCTGCAAGTACTTCATGCCACTTTTATAAGTGAGATGTCAGTAGTGAGACTGTAAGCGTTTGGTCTGATGTGTTTTGTTGAAGAGTGCATTTACATGCTAATTGAGCGTTTTCTTGTAAAAAGAGCACACTTGCAAATTGGGTAGCAGCTCTAATATGTTTGGCCTACAAACATCATGTAGCGTAATTAATAATCATGAGCCATGAGCTCACAGTCTCCAGACATACATGTGAGGTGTAGTTATGCTGTTAATACTTTAATAACGTTAAGAACGATTATGTAATGCTTAACAGATCATTAGCAGCATGCATCTTAAATGTATTTATTAAAAAATTAGAATGTATGTAAGTATAGTTGTGGTGTTATGAGTGCATTACGATGCATGATCAGAATCAGTCACAAACTTGATTATTTGCGGAGCACGACTGCTAGCTGTATTTCACACACCAGGGTTACATTTCTCTGGGAAGCGTTAGCTAATGAGTGCACTGATTCAATCATGTGTGCATACAGTGTCATAATATTTATAATGAGATGCCCTAGATAACAGCTCAGAGGCTGGGGTCAGTGACCGGTTGAATACAGTCTTTATGGGATTAGATTAGCAAAGACAGATGCTTTTGAAATAATGGTGTGTGCCCTTTGAAGATACCCTGATTTCAATAGATGAACTCTCAGATTAAATCACAAATCATGATCCAGTGAAAATGCCTTTAAGATACAGACCTAGAAATGACTGGCCTCTGTATCTGTAACTCATAAACTGGTGTTGTGCATAAATGACTGTATTCATCTTTAATTAAAAAGTCTAGTACAGTAATTTGAAATGGCATTGTTGTGCTGGCAGCTGATGGGTTCAGTGTTTATGTGATCAGTGAGCGTGTATTAGAGTAAATCGGTCATGCAGCATTTGTTGTTACAGCAGTGAATACCGGTTCTTTGTTATACCAACAATCCAGAATGGTCTTAAAATAAACTCAAACTTACCTGCTTAAACTTGATATTTGGGTCATTTCTAATTATCATAAATGGTAAAAGCAAAAATTAATTTAATTTAATGTAGATTTACAATCATTTATGATTTATAACTGCATTTTCTTTGTCGCTTGTATAATTAAAGGGATAGTTCACCCAAAAATGAACAAATCAATGATTTCTTTTTTCTTCAGTAAAGAAGATTTTTAGACTTTTATCACTTTAACAGCCTATTAGGCTACACATAATTAATATGCATGGCTCCTGATGATATATTGAGGTTTTATGAAGAGAAATAATCAGTTTGTGCAAGAAACTGAACATAGTTTATTATCTGTAATCCAGTACTTCAGACATACAGGGAAGTGCTGATTCTTTTCTGTGAACTGGTTGCGATTCACCAGTTTGTTTACATAATCACACAATGATGTATGAATACCCATTATATTATTAAAGCACCCAATATTGACAAGAAATGTGAGTATTTTGCATGTCTGAAGCATATAAAGTGAAGAAACTAGTCTTCATCCTCTTAAAGGGGTCATACGGCGGTACATGCACTTATTCAAGCAGTTTGGACTGAAATGTGTGTTGTATTTTTATTAAATTAAAAGAAGAATAAGTTGGCCCTTCTGAAATCAAGCCATTCTCAAATGCATGTTGGTGTGGCGTCACAACAATAGTTGATTGACAGCAGCGTGTCACACAGACTGAGTACCTCAGACCCGCCCCGAGACGCAGAGACAAGCAAGACTCCTAAGAGATTGAGGTGTTTTGTTGTTGAATGAATTAATGAACATAGCAGTTAGGGTTGGGCGATGTCGACCATTTGGCATCGTACGATGTCTAATGTGAAATATCGCAATGGACGATGATATCGTCATCACCATAGGGGGCGGATTGGGTGGTCTAGTTGTAACTAAAACACCAAGCCCCGCCCCACGACTGACAAAACAGTGTTCACACGAGCAGCGCAGGAGTGATCGCACGCGCGAGTGCTTGAATTGCGCGCGGATGACACATCAAGTGCGCGCGAGGGTTTAATATGAGTTTGCGACCGCGTTTCTTCCCATGTACATCTGTTTTCCTGTCGCGGAAATGATTAAGCCGCGCTCGCCAGCATCAGTGGTGCACTCGCTTATTAATGGCATAGATTTGCCGCCATAGATTAAGTGTGTTTTTCGCGAGCTTGTTGCTGCTTCTGTGACGGAGCGGAGCATCGCGATGCCGGCTCATCATCGTGATGTCTATCGGCCATCGGCGATGGACGATGGCATCGTCTATCGACCCAACCATAGTTAGCAACCATCTCTCAGAGAGCAGCTCGGAAGAGAGGGGCGGGATCAGCAGAGCTTATTAGCATTTAAAGGGCCATGCACTCAAACAGGTCGCTATGAACGGAGCTGTTTTTTGACCAGGTAAAAAGGGTGTTGTTCTACATTACCATTGAGAAATTGGAACCAAATTATGTTATGGACTTTTCATTAAGACCCTAAAGAATGATGAACTTGTCGAAATTGGGCATCCGATTTAAAAAAAAGTTCCCCACAAGTGACAGTTAGAGCTGTTGCATTTTTAAACCGTACCACGAATACCAAAGGAGATAAGTAGTTCATAAGAATCACATGGTCTATTGTACTCAAGTCCAGTCAAATCAGAGCTGCAGCATTACTTGAATCTCTGATTAAGCAAAGGCCGTTAACAACTTCTAAGAGTGCAGACTCTGTACTATGACCTGGACTGAAATTTATCTAAGTTGTCATGTCACCTTCTCCTTAAGAATATTCATATCATAGTAACCACATGATCTAGGCCTACTTCAAATGAATATTGACGTCCTAAACTTGCTCCAGTGACACCTGTTCAAAGAGTTCAAAACTCCTGACACAGGCTGGCGATATCTCAGACCCGTTCGGCGGTATAGGAAGACTAGCTCTAAACTTCTCCACCTTTTCCACAGAAAATGTCTGAAACATTTTATATTCCAGTGCAGGAGTAGGGATGTTGATTTGGCTCCCAGTGATATGGCACTTTTGCATGATTAGGCTGGAAAGAAATATTGTGACAGTAATGTGAGTTTGGCTTTTCACCCAGTCTTTCATATTAGTAATAACTTGGAAATTGAAATTTGTATTCTTGAGAAAAAAAAAATACAAAAGCTAAGTACCCCTGCCGTAGTAATGAATGCATCTTGTTACCCCCTGTAACTAAGACTGTATACAGAGGTCATTGTCTAAGCATGCATGTCAGTGGGTACGTTTACGTGGACAACAATATTCAGATTTTAACATGACTAAGATTCTCAACTGCAGCATGACACCACTAAATCTGAGGAGAACCTTGTCCAAATGTTTTGAAGCTCTCGGAGTAGCTGTGCATTGTCTGACTTATTTAAAGAATTCCCTGGATGATCATCCATGATATCTGCTGTTGAACCTCGCTGCTGCAGGCAGTGCCAAACACTGGGTAAAATGGGTCACCTATTCTGTTTTCATATCAGTAGTGGGAATACTGCATACTTAACAGTCCTACTGATGTGCTATACACAGACTCAGCTGCTTCTCAAGCTTTATTTTCTAGCTATATATTCAAATTTTCAATTTGTGAAGCATGTGCTCTCTCCTGTATGAAGAAATGTTTGGTAGTTATTACTAAAAGAAAAATCTTACCCAAGCCACCATGGATATCACATTTACAGTCTAGTGGAATTTTAAACATGCGTAGTCTTTCAGAAATGAATACGGGGTACTTTCTGTTTATATTTCAGTCTGTTTTTCCGACTGACTGAGAATGGGAATATCTGCTGATTTTTTTTCTTCTTCATTCTTTTAAGGGCCAGCACAGCTCTCAGATTGAAATTCAAGGTGGGTAAAGAGATGAGGAACCATTTGTCCATCTTGCCTAAAACAGGATTCATTCAGGCCAAATCCAGCTTCAGTGCTCAGCTGAAATTCCAGCCCAGGTAATGCTTAATCATTTGCTCTGAAATAATTCTGCTATGACTTTGTTAGGAACCATTTTCATTGGCGAAATTGAGCAAAAACAGACTGACAATATTATCTAAATCATAAAAGAAAACTTAAAGCTACATCACATAGATAGTCGTAATCCTGCGTCATGTTCATCGCTAAACAGTAATATAATATGCAGGTATGTGCTGGGGCATAATGCACTGAATGCTTTAAAGGGGTCATACGGTAGTACATGCACTTTTTCAAGCTGTTTGTACTGAAATGTGTGTTGGGAGTGTGTGTACACAACCACCCTACAATGATAAAGATCCACCAGTATTTTTATTAAATTAAAAGAAGAATAAGTTGCCCTTTCTGAAATTAAGCCATTCTCAAATGCATGTGGGTGTGGCGTCACACCGACAGAGGCCACTCCCACAATATTTGATTGACAGCAGCGTGTCACACAGACTGAACTGGTGTCTTACCT
>JAUCNO010000663.1:16233949-16246588 GCA_032353835.1 Enteromius viviparus
GATTAGGAAATGCAGGCCGGCTGAGATTAATCATACAGCGCTTCCTCCCGAAATTTTGTTATTTGCAAAACATGCACCAGATCCCGCTCTGCAAGACTGCTCAACAGCTTTTTCCCTGGCTGTGAGAGTCCTCAATTTCAAGCACCTCACCCCTCTCTGAAACCCTGTTGAAAAACACAATTTTTGCAATTCTGAGTGCGCTACACACAGGTGAGAGGCTTGACAAAACCACCTGTGGTAACACATTCTTTCATCTCTATATGACACACAGTAGTGACCTAATGGATATGGAGTTGGACTTGTATCTCAAAGGTTGTGGGTTCGAGTCACAGGTCCAGCAGGGATTGTGGGTGGGGTTAGTGAATAACCAGCGCTCTCTGATGAATGATTTCTGAAAGGATCATGTGACGCTGAAAACTGGAGTAATGATGCGTTGTATCACAGGAATAAATTACATTTTAAAATATATATTAACACATAAAACTGTTATTTTAAATTGAATTTTTCTGGATTTTTTTATCTAATAAATGCAGCCTTGATAAGCAGAAGAAACATCTTATCTTATATATATATATATAATATGCACACTCAGATTCCAGAATTTTGCATCGCAGCAAAATGTTGTCGTATCCTAACAAACCATACATCAATGGAAAGCTTAGTTATCCAGATAAGGTATGAATGTTACATATATATTCCCTCTGCGGTAAAGATGTGTGAGAAAATAAATATTAGGATTACAAAGAACTTACAAATCAAATGAATCGACATATTGTAGCAGATGTGTGCGTTTCCTTGCGTTTTCACGTAAACGCAGAGTCAGCGTTTGTGACGGAAGAACACGCGATGCTGCAGCACGTCGTCCACTGCGTCAAAGCCGCGCCTCGTGATTGGCTGCCGGCGAGAGACAGAAGAGGAGCTCGAGGAGATCAGAGCCGCATCAGCTGCAGACACACGCCGCATCCGCATCCTCACACACAGCAGCACAATGAGGGAAATCGTACACATTCAGGCCGGACAGTGTGGCAACCAGATCGGTGCCAAGGTAAGATTACATAGGCTACATCACAAAAGTTTTAGTAGATGCAAAGGCAATATTTTCCACCTTTATTCTAAAATAAAGAATGTAACGTGTTTTTTAAATGATTTGATTGATGGTATAAATTGCAAGAAAATCTTTGAAGTGCTTGTGTTTTATGTGGAATCTGCTCTGAAAGGGTGTGGTGAAGGTCTGCAGTGGCTCTGTGCAGGACTCAGCATGTCATTCAAATGGGAAAACTGCTGCATCATTGAGTGACCTAACCAGTGTGAATGGACATTGTGTATTGAGCACGCACTTATAAGACATTTTGTCCTTTTCAGTTTTGGGAGGTGATCAGCGATGAACACGGAATCGACCCCACTGGCAGTTATCAAGGTGACAGTGATCTGCAGCTGGAGAGGATAAATGTTTATTACAATGAGGCATCTGGTAAGCAATCAGTGATTCTACTGTATATGTCAGCCTGAGTATTTTGATGTGCGAGTCAGTTTTTGATTAGACTGTGTGCATTTAGTAGGTCATGGTTTTGTCAGCTCTGCTCCACTGACTACAGACCGCAGCTGTCGGTTATTGACTATTACAGAGGCGAGGCCCATCTGACTGCTTTCTTATTGGATACATTATAGATTTCCAATTTTAGATTGGTTTAGGTTTCACCCGATTTAATTCCTGCCCATCTTTTTGTCCACGGTTTGCTTAAAAGATGACAAATTTGGCTTGCATTTCTGTGGTTATGAACATCAGACCATCATAACCGTATGCGAATGCATTAACATTGTTGGATATTAGCACAGTAATTTTAAAAATCCACAGATATGCTTTCATGGCGTGGAGAAAACCATTTATCTGTGGCTGCTTTTGTCTTTGAAAGGGTGGAGCAGGGCAGGGATGATGTTGCACTTATTTAAAAGGGGTCAGCATTCATACCAAAGTACTAAGGAAATAAATTATGCATACTTTAATTCACTTTCAGTTATATGTATTACATGCACCAACTGGAAAATTAATTCATTTATATGAATTTTCAAATTCATGAATATGATACTAAATCTGTTTTTTCAATTGAATGTTTCAACCCTTTTGATGTTTGCATCAAACCTATTTAATTTCACAGAAAGCAAATTTGTCCCTCGTGCCATCCTGGTGGACCTGGAGCCTGGCACCATGGACTCGGTCCGCTCTGGGCCATTTGGACAGATCTTCAGGCCAGATAACTTTGTGTTTGGTATGTTTATTACAAATTATCAATCCTGTACAAATGCAAGAGGCCAAAGACTTCAAAGAAATCTTCTTCCTTTGTTGTCTATATAATAACAAACTGTGCCCTAAGATGCTGAGAGGGATGAAAAAGCACCATAGAAGCAGCCAATAAAATTAGCGTGCAATACTCCATACTCCAGGAACAGACTAGTTTGCTTGTTATTCAGTGAAAATCCTACACTGCCGTTGCTCTAAACCCATGCTTGCACTCAATCTTGCCCACATCTGCAATGCAGCATGATTTTTCAGTCAGGGTTGTGGACTTACCAAAGGGTCCACTAGATAGTGTGCATGCACTGAAAGCATCTATCCAGAGATACAAGAACAAATGGATGTATACATTTTTAACTAAATCTTGACAAAACAATATTAATTTGGAGTTTGTTGTATCGGCTTAAAACACATTTCATCACAAACCCCCTACAGTGCAGAGTTTGTCAAGTATTTCACATGTTGTTTACCACCTGAATGAAGGATGAAACCTTTGCTGTTGGTATATTGCTGACTAGAGTTAAGATGGAGTGGATGGTGAAACATAGCACACCTAAGTACCCAGTTTATTTTGAATGCTTAAACTTGGTGCAACTCTACAGGCCAAATTTGAAATAGATTGGAGAAGTTGGTGGAAGAGAAAACTGATCTAAATAGTGACCTACATTTCCATCTATTCCTCACACAGCCAGAACACATCGTCTGGACTACTTTTATGGTGCTGTTTTTGTCAAAGCTGGGAAGCCCAAACCCATCCCCGTAATGAAAAACCACACTCTGCAGAAAATGTTGTGTTGTGTAAATGTGTCTAAATGAGGATTCGACTAACTCTGGGTTTCCCAAGTCTTTCTGGAGGCACACCAACAGTATGCATTTCGTTATCCTTATCCGACCCTTCATTTTAGGTCTTCAGTTAACAAGCTGATGAGTGAAATCAGGTGTGTTTGATTAGGAAGAGTGAAAATGTGTAGTTTTGGTGTGCCTCCAGGAGTAGGTTGGGAAACGCTAAATCAGAGATCTCCAACTGAGGCACTGTGAGACAGAGATGCATTTAGCTGTATATGTAGAAAATTGTATCAAAATGTTTTATCCAGATGGATCTGGCATTTTAAGCATGTAAACAGTTGGGTTTTTTTTCAAACCGGATAAATCTGAAAATGACAGCTTGGCATTTTCGTGTGTACAGCCAATCCATATATTTGTGAAATGATGCATCAGCCCACATCTTGACTCTAGTCAGGCACTAAACAATTGAACAGATAAATAATTGTATTTTCTTAGGTTGATGTGCATAATCCAAATCTTCTTCATTTTTAGTGCATCTCTGGGATAGAATTAGAGGCATATGCTGGTCTGGCAGGTACACTAAATCTGTTTTGTATGTAGATATTATTGGGGCAAGGTAAAAAAAAAATTGGATAGGGAAAGCTCTGGCTTTGTGTGGATGTAGTCTAAGAGTTACCATACCGCCGACTAGAGCTCCAACACACCTGCCTGTAGTTATCAAGAAACCCTGAACACCTTCATTCGCTGGTAAAGGTGTGTTTAATCGGGGTTGGAACAGAAATCTGAAATAAGGGAACCAACTCTACAAGAGCAGAGAGATGAACCTCAATGCAGAACAGAAGATCCAGGGTGCAAGGTTGGATCTAGATCTAACTCCTCCCTTCTTACAAACACCTAACCCTAACGTTGGTGATGTCCTGCAAAGTGTAGCTCCAAAAAAAAACATTGGCACTCCAGGACTGATGTTGCCTACCACTGACCTAAACCTTCCCATCTCCATCCCGATCCCTAAACCTACCCATCTCCACCCCCTAGATGTGGATCCAACCCCACCCCCTGGTTCTTTGTTCTGCAGTGAGGGTCTACTGGGAGCAGGGTCGGAGAGCCTTGAATGACACTAACCCTCCCCCCCTAACCAGACATAGTTTGTTTTAATCAACCCGTGTTTAAACTGGGACATCTGGGCTTTCTTTCAGGTCAAAGTGGAGCTGGGAACAATTGGGCCAAAGGCCACTACACAGAGGGAGCCGAGCTAGTAGACTCAGTTCTGGACGTGGTGCGCAAGGAGTCCGAGAACTGTGACTGCCTTCAGGGCTTCCAGCTCACGCACTCCCTGGGTGGAGGCACTGGTTCTGGGATGGGCACTCTCCTCATCAGCAAGATCCGTGAGGAGTACCCTGACCGTATCATGAACACTTTCAGCGTCATGCCTTCCCCCAAAGTGTCGGACACAGTGGTGGAGCCCTACAATGCCACACTCTCTGTGCACCAACTGGTGGAGAACACAGACGAGACCTTCAGCATCGACAACGAAGCACTCTACGACATTTGCTTCCGCACACTTAAACTTACCACACCTACTTACGGCGACCTGAACCACCTTGTTTCAGCAACCATGAGCGGAGTCACCACTTGCCTGCGATTCCCGGGTCAACTTAACGCCGACCTCCGCAAGCTGGCAGTCAACATGGTGCCCTTCCCTCGCCTCCACTTCTTCATGCCTGGATTTGCGCCCCTGACAAGTCGTGGTAGCCAGCAGTACCGTGCTCTTTCAGTGCCAGAGCTAACACAGCAGATGTTTGATGCTAAGAACATGATGGCAGCCTGCGACCCACGACACGGACGCTACCTCACCGTGGCAGCCATCTTCCGTGGACGCATGTCCATGAAGGAAGTGGATGAGCAGATGCTGAGTGTCCAGAACAAGAACAGCAGCTATTTCGTCGAATGGATCCCAAATAATGTCAAGACTGCAGTCTGCGACATCCCACCACGTGGGCTCAAGATGTCCGCCACATTTATCGGCAACAGCACAGCCATTCAAGAGCTGTTCCGCAGGATTTCAGAGCAGTTCACAGCCATGTTCAGACGCAAGGCTTTCCTGCACTGGTACACTGGTGAGGGAATGGATGAGATGGAGTTCACAGAGGCAGAAAGCAATATGAATGACCTGGTGTCCGAGTACCAGCAGTACCAAGATGCCACCGCTGATGAAATGGGCGAGTATGAGGAGGACGATCTTGAAGACGAGGAGGATCCCCGCCATTGAGATAGCTAATAGCCAAGTAGACGTAGTTTTCAAAACCATTGCTTTTAGTTGATCTGAAAACTCCAATAGCAATGCAAACAGTCCCGCTACGCCATAATTCAAAAGGTGCTACTTGTGTTTAATTGATGTTCAGGAAAGATACAAGTTAACGGTCACTCAGTGGACAGCGATCAATCCATCTTGGGCAGGAACATTAAGACATGTTTTGTAACATATGCTTCAAACTGCAGTTGCCAAATAAAATAAAGCAATCATTAATATATATTTGTCTCCTGTCAAATTGGTTAAATTATTTTTTACACATTCATTCATTAAACTCAATTACAAAAGATTCTGACCTTTAGTCAGATGATTAAAGCAGGGGTCCTCAACTCTGGTCTTTGAGGTCTATTTTCTTGAAGAGTAACAGCTCCAACCCTAATCAAACACCCCTGAATAATCTAGAAAGTTACTGGTAGGTGACTTTGATGAATGTTAAAGTTGAACTCTGCAGTAAAATAGACCTCAACAGCCAGAAATGAGACCCCCTTACACAATACAGCTCTTTAAGGAGCCCGACTCGCCAATGGCCAAAGTTTGGGGGAGGAACTACCAGTTTGTCAACCAAATGGCAGATGGAAAAAGGTTAATGGGGAAAAAAGCAAAACAAAACCACCCCAATTGCAAATGAAAACTATCATAAAACTAGCCCAATCACATTTTCTTCTGTGGTTTTCCCCTCTGTCAGGGGTCTCCTCAGTTGGAGACTTTTACCAGTAGCAAGAGTGTAAAATAATGCTTTGAAAGTGGCATGTCTGGTAACTTCGGAGCAAAAATAGCCCAATTCAAAGCCAATACTTAAATACTTAATCCTACAGAATTTAGCTCCAACCTTCACTGAACACTCCTGAACCAAAGTCTCTAAAGACTCGCCAGAAACGGTAGGTTTTAGCTCAACTCGTGGATGTTGGTGCTCGAAGAGCATGACCTCTACTAGTTAATACAGTAAATATTCAACCTTCTCCCCCTGACTTTACTACCATACTATGAAATGTTCTAATAAAACAACTTAAGCTTGGAATACGCTACACGTTTGCCCAGTTTTACAGATTTGCGTAGACTATAGACAGTCTTGGGATTTTGGTCACTTTATGTCAACTAAAAACCATGATGTAAGGTGGTCACAACTTTCTTAGCCTCAAGATAAGACTCCTCCTAGACAGGTTTGATTTTATAAATCATTAAGAATGCATCTTTTTTTTTTTTTTTTAAATGTGCCATGCATATTTTAGAAAGGAGGCACATGTTTCTTTGTGTTTTTTGTGTTTAGAACCAACCTGAAAGTCTGATAGTGTGACTGTCATTTACACAGCCAGCAAGCTATTTGTTGATACTGTGTCGATCAACCGTTCCTTGGATTGTGCAAAGTAAGCATCATACATCTGATTGTAATTGGCTCAACTGCTCTGCCTTAAATCAACATATATCAGCAGAGAGAAGGAAGTCAAACATAGGAAGATGAGCAACATGCATTAAAGAAAAAATAAATAGGGTCAATTATGATTTTATGCCAACTTCAAAAACACAAATAGATATTTATTTTGAAATCTTTCAAACTTTATTGCACTGATTTAAAGAAATTGATCTTTAAATGTGTAAACGTGTTCTAAAATAATTCTATCAAAGACATTCTTGATTTTTCAATATAAATATTCAGCATTCAAGTGGAAAAGTCTATTCCTTGTCTTGCAAAAAAAGAAAAAAGATGTGATCAATACATAGTACTTAGTATCACTAAATCAGAATACAAGTAAAAAACTAAATGTGAAACCTAACCCAAAATAAGTGATCTTACAATAATGGCATTTCAAATCATTTAAGTATTTAAAAGCTACATTAAACATCTCCTCTTCAAAGTGCTTCAAGAATTAATGTAACATTTACAGCTCACACAAACACCACACAACCTGATTTATGGTACATTTAAAACAATCTTAGAATTACTACTACACAATGCACATTGGCCACTTTACATATTTAGGAGATTCAATGGTGGCAAATGCAAATGACTGTCTCAGATCAATTTGATCCAGCAAAACACCCCATCTGTTTTAAATCAACCCTAAATCCCTGAAGGGACAACACAGCAAATTGGATGAGGAGGTAAAGGAGCAGCTGGTTGGTCATGCTGTGATGGGGATGAACGGAAGACTCTTACAATCACGACAGCTTGAACAATGGAGCGTCTCTTCTGCCGTGCTCCACCAGTGTAATACTGACATCCCATCAGAGGGGGCTGTTCTCGTCTCTGACCAGTGAGATGACACTGCAGTCTGTAGAACGGTTACGCAAGCGTGACTTTGTCAACATCTCGGCGCTCGAGCTCTTCCCGTGGCCTCTGGAGAATCAGAAAACACATGTCAGCTCCATTAACACAGCTACTATGTCATGTGGGTTACAGCGGCGTTCAGATATGCTAATTATTTACTCGGACAATATGATTCTCCTATACAGGTTTCTATCAGTGACTCATCGTGGAGCCGAATCTGCTCTAAACCTCAAACCACATTCATCCACGCAGTGCCAAAGCACATCTGACATCATGCAAAATTGCAACCACAAATATCAGTTGACTAGATTAATGCATTTGGTAGAGCGCATTCACACACACACACTTGAATTTGTGGTTTATGGGGTCTCTCCATAGGTGTAATGGTGTTTATACTGTACAGCCTGAACACACACACCATACAGGGGAAGAAAAAAAACACCAGAACAACCACCTCCAGTTTTAATTTATAAAATTTGGTGATTTATTCTGTCCTTTAAAAAGTACAATTTTATTTCCTCTTTTCTATTGAAAGAAAACTGGCAGATTATCATGTCAAAATAATCATGATTTACAAAAAAAATCAGTAACTCATTGAACTTGTGTGCCTCGAAAGTCCTGAGTCAAGGAAAACCATTTCAGTTTTAGATATTACAGTACATATAATTTAGCTGTAAAGAAAAGTACATACAGTATAAACGTCGCTGAGCTGGATTTTTTATTGAAATTAAACATGAACTGAAAATGAAATAAATAACTCAAACTTGTTTTATTTCAGCTAGTTGTAAAAAAAAGTCCTAATTTTTATTTTTTTTAAATTTAACTTGATGTGCTAAAATGCCTAAAACGAATAGTAAAACTAAAAATCATAGTATTTTGTGTAAATTTTCTAAGGATATTAAAAACTAAATGACTAAAACTTTAAAGTAATAAAATCAGGAAAACATAGAAAAACCAAGCCTCTCAACGCTACTATAATAATAGTGGTCTCGTCGGGTAACACTAATCAACAGTTAAACACACTTGCGATCTTCATACCCAGTTTGTAAGTGTGTGTAACGGCTTTAAAAGACATGCATCATTTTCATGCTGCTTTTACCATCATGCGTTTGCTCTCATATTTGGAGCTTGTCAACCTTGCTATGAGGCAAACAACCCATGACAGGATTTCTATTTTGGATGATTTGTGGCACATGATATACCTGCTGTCTGGGATGAGGTGCAGCGTTCGGTAGAGGTCAGCAGTGGAGGGCATCTTCACCGAGGGAGCTTTAGGGGTGGAGAACAGGGACTTGGTCACAAGCGGCGGAGTGGACTGCAGTTTGGCCTCAGGTTCTGTGCCTACAGATACACACACACACACCAACTGTGTAATAAACGAATCAGCTCATCACCAGTGAGCAAGTGTAGGCTCTCAGAGACACTCACCGACTGATAAAGACCTGCGAGGTTCAGACAATGCAGGTCTTTTACGGTCTACAAATGGAGTCATGTTCAAAAACTGGGTCTTTAGCCATGCAGCTCGATCTTCTTCAAAGGTTTTCCTCTAAAGAGGGAAGAAACAAGTTATGGGTCGTTCACATCTGCTCGAGTTAAAAACAGCCGAATAGAGTGTAATGATGCACCAACATTTCTGCAAACAAGAAAAATCCCTACACATGCTTTAATTAGCTTCTTTTTCCCCCCTCAGACAGTGTATTTGTGATGCTAACAACACAGACACACAGAGGCAGCTGTATGGATGTGAAGAGCTTCCAGTTCAGTGTTAGAAGCAGCTATTGACTTCAACATAGACAGATGTTCACTCGAATGTTAAGTTAGTTAGCTTGCTTATTTAGCCATATCAGCGCAAGGCTATCTTTAGGAAATAAGTCATGCAAAAAAAATAATAATTATATTTCAGATTTATATACTACACAAAAACCCTAAAATGCATCCAGGTGAGGCTCTAAATGAATCAATTAAACACATTACAAACAGTGGCAATCCAGTCCCGTTTAACAGGCATCGTGGTTTCACAAGAAAGGCATGATGCTGGTGTTTCACCTTTAAATAAATAACTGTGTGACTTAACTTGATCACACCTAGAAATATGTTGGGTTATAAGTCCAACTCCCTATCCATTAGGTCATGATTGCCCCCCCTTTTCTTTACCTCGTGTCCCAGACGGATGGCAGCTTCAGTGAAATTCTTCCTCTCTCGCTCAAAGTTCCTCTTCTGCTCATTGAAGAGTCTCCACTCCTCCTTGAGGCGCTCTTTCTCCTCCAGCGTGTAGCAGTCGTTCAGCAGAGCTGCGGTCTCCTCGTCACACGGCGAGCTCAGCTGCTGCTGCAAACACACACCGCAAACACAGCCACGCGTTTACAGGCTCTCACAGCTAGATGAGGGAACATTTAACACCTTTAACGGCCAATTAAGAGAATTTAACGAACAAATTAAAGGGACCGGTGCATCACAATGTTCTCGATTGAGAGAAAAAAAAAAAAAAAAAAAAAAAAAAAAGACAATACAATAAAGAAAATCCTATGAACATGAACCGGCATCACTTCCTGCTCTGATTTAAGACCTTTTCAGGCTTTAACTGTACATAGACCTATAAAAAACCCGCAGAAACACTGATTCGAGGCAAGCTCAATGCTATGTTTCGGCCCTATTAATGTAAAAGGCCAGAGCCAAGACACTGCTAGTTGTTTGACAGGAATCATGAGGAGAAGTATAGTTTGTTTAGTGTGTGCAGACACTGACCTGCAGAAGCTGCTGCTGCATGTGGATGCACTCCTTACACTGCTGTAGCTCCATTCTCATCCGCTGCATCTCCTCCTCGTGCTCCTTCCTGGCCATCATCTCCTCAGACTCGCGCTCCTGACACGCCACCAGCGACGCTGCAGCCGTGATCAAGACCCGTTACAAAAGAACACACTCGTCTTAATTATGCATTTTTGCAAGACATGTTTCTACAAATTCTCAAATGTCCTAAATTACCAAAGATCTAGTCCTGGCTTAATCTAACCCTCATCCGGGAAACTGGCCCTAAAGGTTTACCAAGACAGGGGTCTATGTTTTTCTGGACTCCATTTAATGTTTTAATGACATTTTAATAATCAAAATAATGCCTAATCAATTAAAATCAAACAACTTTATTTTTTTACATTAATATGAAACACAGTTAACATCTCAGACCTCAAATAATACCGATTTTAGACCGTTTTTGAAGTAAAGAGCTTCAGATGTCTTGATTTCTAGAGATTGTCATCGATTTGATTGCACAGATATTATTTCAACTAAACTGAGCTAGACAATGATATCTCTGAATACAATAATGAAACGCCTTAAACTGAAGATCGAGTGTTTAATCCACATCACTAACACTCTATTCTCCAATCTTATACTGTTAAGTGCTGCGACACAATTTGTTTTAGGTTTAATTATTTTCACCGTGCTGCTGGTTTTTCTCAATATGTTGTATTTTGTCCCTGAAAACGCAGTAAAGTAGGGAAGCACCTTGGCTGTCGAGTCTCTCCATGTGGCTCTTGAGCTTCCTCCACTGCAGGCGGATGCTGTTGGTGAGCTGCTCCCGGGCCTGTTCACAGGACTGCTCCAGAGTCTCTCTGCTGGACTCACACATCTCCTCCTCACCCTCAGACACGGCCTGATCAACCCCAAAAATTAAAAACATTTACACGTCCTCCAAACCAAACAGATTTTTTTTTTATTGAAAGTCTAAATCTGAAAGTTTGATGCTTTAACGGCGATGCCATAGACAGTTTTAAAGAACTGGAGTGTGCCAGGACACTTCTGACCTGCTCCAGGCTGTCATCTGCTGGCTCGGTTTTGATGCTGGGTTTCTTCGGGCTCATAATGGCGATCATGTCCTTTTTCATGTGCTGCAACACTTTCTTAAGCTCCGAGTTCTCCATCATCAGAGATCTCTGCCGCGTCTCGTAATCACTCATCAGAGCCCGGTACATCTCACCCTCATGTCTGACAACACAAGAGCAAATGTTTTACCCCGTGAGAAACACAAGTGCCTTGTCAAAGAGCCACATGAGCACGGGACCTTACCTGGCCTCCATCTTGCCCGTCTTCCAGAGGCCTCTCTTGCCATCTGACCTTCCCACATGGTTTGATATTTCAATGGCTGAAAACAGAATATATAAATACTGTGAGCTTCAAATCTCTCTCAGATAAAAATCTGGCTGATTCTCTATATTAAAGCTATATAAAAGGTTGGCAGAAATTCAAGCTCTCACAGAGTTTCTTGTCTCTCTTGTCCATGAGCAGCTGGTTGAGACGTTCCTTCAGTTTGGTGCACTCTCTCTCTCTGCGCTTGGTGTCGTGGTTGTACTGCGTGGCACGACTGGAGATGATGCTCTGCAGTTTCTGTACCTGAGCCATATTAATAACCCCGAGACGTAAGGGTGCTGTAAGATTATTATGCAGGATACATAAACAGCAGCCTAAAATGTACCTTTACCAATTTATCATAAAAGAATGAACAAAACAAACTTGCTTTACAAAGTGTGGGGTGTAATTAAATACGAAGTAATTAGTTACCGAAATTTACTTCTCCTTTGAAAAAGTTAAGTAAGGGATTAATCTTAAGTAACTGTAATTCATTAGCAGTAAAATTATGTAATTAAACCTAATACGGTGTATAGATTATATTATCTCTCTCTCTTTTTTCTCTCCAATTTATACAGTAATCTAATTACACTATTGAAGATGTGATTAGTAACTACTGGAGTTTGGAAAAACTTACCCAACACTGCATACGTACAGGCCAAAAGTTTAGATACCTTCTTATTCTATGCCTTTTCTTTATTTTCATGACCATTTCCATTGGTAGAGTCTCACTGAAGGCATCACAACTATGAATGAACACATGTGGAGTTATGTACTGGTAAAAAGGTGAAATAACTGAAAACATCTTTTATATTCTAGTTTCTTTAAAATAGCCACCCTTTGCTCTGATTACTGCTTTGC
>JAUCNO010000663.1:16249561-16275988 GCA_032353835.1 Enteromius viviparus
TCACCTACATCTTGGATGCCATGGGGGTAAGTTAATAAACATCAAATTTTCATTTTTGGGTGAACTATCCCTTTAAGACAAAACAAAGGCACTGACATATTTTAAGATCCTTTAGTGCAAGTTTATTTCGCTTGTAACAGCATGGATTCACAATTTAGTTTAGGACTAGGCTTAAGCCTTGTCTGTGAAACTAGGGGTAAAAGACTGGTTACGGTTGATGGTTGGTTAATGGTTGAAGTGAAAATGCACCTGAAATCTGTCAAAACAAATCCTGAAAATGTACCCTTTTGTTTGTAATTTTAGCTGCTGCGAGTGAAGCTTGTGAGCGACTGAAGGTACAGTAAAGCCATTTTCTTATCAAAAGAAAATCAAAGCACCACAGATACAGTGGTGTTACAATGTATGTGCAAAGGCTATGTATGTAAATACCGTGGTGCAATTTTACTGTGTACCGTAGCCTAAATAAAAGTACTGCTGTACAGTAGTAGAAGTACCACCATCATTGTCATAGTAATTTCTGAAAAGGTAATTCTGTGCTGTGATATGAAATTATACTTTGTAGGACATAGCTGCATTAACGCTACACTTCTGTATTGAGTTCACTCTCTGTCAAACTACAAGCTACACTTATGATTAGATTAATTGTGGAATGTGAGGTCTGCATACATTTAAATAGAATGAATATGAAAACTTAAAAGCAACAGAATTACCTCCTCCTGTGCCGCTGTAATTGGCTTGACTTTTTGTCATGAATATGTTAATTTTTGCTTGTGTTTATGAAACATTCTACATCCAACAAATACTTTTAACTCCAGCAATCAGCCCTCCTGTTGCAATATGAAGAAATGGGTTGCATATTGCTTGCATAAACAATTTTGTGTTCAGCACTGAAAGTTGCAGAAACATTGTACACCGGAATTCTGACAATGCTGGTAACAATATGCCTGCATAGTGTTTAAATTAGTTTGTGAGGCAGTGCATTCATAAGTGTTGCATTTCAATCAGTTTAACTTGCAGCAAAATATACTATTTTACATTTGATTTACCCTGCTGCAAGGTAAGTGCATAATTCAGTCCATTATTTGGAGTCTATTAAGGATAGATTGCATGTTGTTATGTTTTTTATTGGACTCTGTTTTTGAAGGGAAATGGCTCATGTCAGCATTAACTTGATAATAATAACCATTTCCCTCATGTTTTGTTTTCCATGCCCTGGCTTTCCATCTCAGCATCCATTAAAGTGATTCACTGCCCAGACAGAAAAATAGATTGTGATATCTACAGCATTATAAATCTTTTTGCCCTTAAATGAAGACTTCATGTAATGTTGCACAACACTACAAGCTCTCCATAAAAGATCTACAACTTTATAAAGCAGCATAGAAAAATCGAATTTCAGATAAAGGTGCACAACTCTGTGTCTATGTCCCTGGCTTTGCAGAGCTTTAACAGATTGAGGCCAGGCTATAATGATTATCAAACATTTTTTAAGGTCAATTTGCAGACACACACAAAGATGCATTTGTGTTCCTGTGCTGGTTTTTAATAGGTCCTAGATCTTCTAAAGTAGTGGCACTTTTAATGTTTAAGATTTGGATTATGGAAATTGTTAGGAAAAGCTGTTAAAGTCTAAAGACATTATTCTACTCATTCAAATATTATTCTAATATTTAATGCTGAAATATTATTATAAATGTTCAAGCAGTTGTGTTGCTTAATATTTTTGTAGAAACCAGACTAGATTTTGTGATGAAAAAGAAGAGCATTTATTTAGAATATAGTTTTCAAACAAAACATCTTTGCTCTCACATTTAATCAATTTAATGCAGCCTTGCTGAATTAAAATATATAAATTTCTTTGGGAAAAAAACAAAGCAACACTAAACAGCAGTGAATAAGAAACCTGCAATGAAGCATCCAAAAACACAAGATGTGAGTTTAAAAGTATGCATTGAACATGCATGTGGTTTAATTTTCTCATAAGCAGTTATCATATTAGCCATAAGAACGACTTTTAAGATGCTTTTTGGCTCTTGTAAGCCTTCATTGTATGAATTGAATCAGTCAGTTGCAGCGTTTTAATTTTTAAGAAATATAAGCTTGAACATACAGTATAGCAGATGCTTGTTCGTTCTCTTTTATTGCAGGACTCACAAAACACTAATTGCTGTTACACTCCCCGTGAAGCGACCTTGGGTTAAGTATTTTGCTCCAGGCTACAAACAGTGATGGGGCATCAAAGCAGAGCTCAATTGCATGAGTCACCTCAACCCAGGATCAAACCTGTGACCTTTGTGCTACCCACCCATTACTGTAAACTGCATCCACCAAAACAGATATTTTTTCATACGCATAAGCGCCATGTGCTTCAATCTATGCTGTCCAAGGGTCTGAAATCCCTTCTCTCTGGTAGGGCGGATCTTCAAACAACCATCTGGTGCTCTTGCTACAAGGGGGAAAGATCATTCTCGATATGAGCAATTAGAGATGTTGTTAGTTATGCAGGCCTGCTAGTGCAGATCACACACATTACAGGAAGCACTCCTGTGGCGAACTCTCAAAAGGAGGGTGCACACCGCAACATCACATATTCACCTCTGTGTGTTATGATGTTTAACTGAACATCTGTGCAGTCTGAGGTTGTGTCTTCAGGGAAGAGGCCTAGACGGAGAAAAAAAAGCTTGCATCTTGGACCCTGTTTTCAGAGGTCTGATCTAGGCAATTAAAACCAAACAAACTCTTTCCTTTCTACCTTACTGGAGTCGCTCCAGCATTTGTTGTTTAAAATATTGCACAAAATAGGTAGCAGTGTAATCAAAAGGATATCTCATCTCTGGATGCACAAACATTGCTATCTCTCTGTTGATGTACTAGCAGCTATATTATGGCTCCGGGGGCCTTGAGCGACTTATCCTCAGAGAAAACCAACGTCCCCTGAGGAAGGAGAAATGAAACCGTTGTGGTAATCTCTTTATTGTAGTTAAGGGAGGAAGTGGCGTATACAATCTGTGGGCTGCTGTGCAAGCAGTCAAAGAGGATGTTGATAGAGAAATCCTGTTATTCATAAACTAGCACAAACATGCAGTCACTGTTTGTTCTCAATGCATCTGCAGGCTTTACCTGTTTACTGAACATTGAGAGAGTTTCAAAACAGAGGCAGAAATTGTTGAAAAAGAAAGAAACATTCGATTTGTAATGCAGTACAATAGATCCAATAAATATACAGTACTGTGCAAAAGTCTTAGGCCACTAGTAAAAACCTACCTGGAAAGCTACCTGAAAAACTTTTTTTGCATATTTATTAACAATATTCTTTAATAATATTTATGCCATTGTTTTTGAAAGCAATAATGTTGTGATAACTTGAAATAGAAAGGGCAGATGACCTCCCGCTATGTTAAAGCTCACATACAGTACTGTACAGTAATATTGATGTATCTTGATGTTTCTTCAAAAAACATTGAAACTTACTTCTTTTATTTCTTATAGACAGTTTACTTCAACTCTGAAAAATGTGGAGCAGATGAACATTGGTCAATGTAATTGTTAAGCATTTGTGTATTTTTTGTGTTCTTTTATGTGTTCTTTTGTATATGTTTGAAAATTGTTCTTTGTTTTTATGCTGCATCTTGGCCAGGTCTCTCTTGAAAAAGAGATTTTTAATCTCAATGAGTTTTTACCTGGTTAAATAAAGGATAATGAAAAAAAATAATGAAATATCGAAACCAAACCATTACCGTGGACAGAAAACCATGATGCAAACCGAACCGTGGGCTCACTGTACCATTGCATCCCTAATATATACAGTATGATACAAAATGTAAATAAATAAATAAAATCACGTTTATTCTGTGGCACCTAAACTTTTTCTTCAATGGCTCCTTGCTAGATTTTTTTGTCTGGAGCCCTGAAACTGATATTTCCAACTGACAAGCTGCTGCAAAATTCTTTTTTTGCATAGACTTTTGCACAGAACTGTATGCAAGAGAAGAAGGTCAAGGAGGATTCCTCTCTGTGTTGGAAACTTCACAATGACAGAGGAGTTTTTCCTATGCAGGCACTAAAGCTACAGGAGGCATTTTTTGAAGAAGGATATATTTAACCTATTTTGAAGCCAGCTTAATTCTTCAGCGCTCAACAAGTCAAAGATGGTTTTGCCTCTTGGCAGCAGCAAAGGTCTCCTGCAAAACAAGAGACCTGCACAAAGCGTAGCTGACGAGCTGAGACAGATATGCGTTCTTCCAAGTGAAGATTCACAGCAAACAGGATTAAAGCTAATGGTGTTTGACACACCTGGCCTTGCTCGTCTAGAACCATGCAGCTTTAACATGTTGACATTTGCAAAGGTTGTTTTGTCAGGCTGGTCAGAGATGCCGAAGCAGGAGTGAGTGACATATCGGGGACCGCTGGTATCCACGGTAACGGGGCTACGAGCGATGTGTGTTTTATAAGGCCATCTAGACAACATTAGCTCCACCAGAGTGGACTGCAAATCAAATGACCTCGGAGCTCAGATGCTGGCTAATGTGAGGATGGCTGCGAGTGAGTGGAGATGAAATGTTCCAGTCCAGCTCGGTGGACCGGATGGACAGAGGGAAAGAAATCCCAAACAGTTTACTGTATCTAATAGCTCACAGGCAACAGTTGTCATGACTCAGTCACCCTTTATTAACACTGTAAGATACAGAAAACACATGAAATGGCGAGGTGCGGTGTTGTGGGATGGCAGCTTTGAAAGGTTGTGTCTTTACTCTATGTTTAAGATCCCAGCTATTCTGCTCCTTGGTGGAACTTGGCACTATAGCAATGCCAAGGTAAGATTTACCATCATTTGTAATAGTTTAATCGTGGGTTTTTAGTTAAGACCAACCTGATCTCACGGCAATTCGTACATATTTTACGAGGTGGCTAATTCGTACGACCTCACTCGTACGAATTCATACGATTTATTCTAAGTCGTACGTATTTTACGAGATGCCAATTTGTACGAATGACCTAAACACAACTCCGCCCCTAAACCTACCCATCACGTGGTTTTAGACAAATCGTACGAAATCGTACGAGTGAGGTCGTACGAATTGGCACAAATTTGGCACCTCGTACGTATATGTACGAATTGCTCGTGAGACTGTGTTGGCTCACCGGGTTTTGAAACAATGCGTTGTGTGTATTAGTGATTCGTGACCTCTTTGGTCACATTTCGCAAAAACAGTTAGAAAAGTCTCTTACCTCATGAGAGTTAGTTCCGTGAGCGACTCGTGTTTTGCAAACTGTGCAAGACGAGAAGAAAAGAAAAACACTGTAAGATAGCGGATGAGTTTCACTAGTTAATAATGCAACTCAAACCTTTAATGCAGTAAAATCTTGTTGTGTGACTTAACGACACTTTAGTACGCGACATTAGTGAAAACAGAGGATCTGTAGTCAGGAGCAATCCACTCAGTTTCTAAAAACTGAATTTAAGACATCTTTTATGCATAAATGAAATGAACACCATAGGTCCTTACTGAAAAGTTTGTAAATGTTACTGCACCTTTAGGGAGGGATTTATAGAATGAGGTCCCTTAGTTAAACTTTTTTATTTTCTGTTTAAGAAAGGAAAAGGTACTCACTGAAAGGGAATGTAAGATTGTGCTGCTTGATCTGCTCCAGCGTGTCTGGGCCACACTCGCTGTTCAGCACCATAAATGGAGGAGAACAGATCCTCACATCTGCAGAGAGAGAGAGAGACGAGAGACAAGAAGAGACAGGTGAGTCCTGTGTAAGATATATGAATTCATCAAATTTAGGTCCATGCCAGTTTTGCACTGGTCTAGTAGACACACTGCCAAGCTGTTCTCCATCAGAACAACAAGAAATGGAGAGAAAAAGCAACTGATTGTCAAAGTAAAGCTCATCGTGTCAAAAGATAAAATGTAAAAAAGTGTAACTGAAAAGGTCTGAAATACCTGAAAAACACTATCCATTATTATTTGTTTTTATCTTAAATGGCAGTTGACTGGTATGTAAATATGAAATCTGGCATATTTGTTCACAGTGATTAAAAGAAAAATAAATAAATATATATATATATTTTTTTTTATATATAAAATATATATAATATATATACATATATATTAAAGATAAAACAAAACAATAAAAATAGGAGGGAAATTAGATCAGTTATTTTTAGATCACATGTTTTTGCTATATTTTTAATCGCAATATAAAGAATTTTCCATTCTAATTTTATGATGATTTGTGATTACCCACAATTTATATGAGGGTGATGTTATTTGGTAAAAGTACAATTGTGGCCAAAATTATTAGTATAAATAACTAGTATACTAGTAAGTCATTTACCTGCAAGACCACAGTATTATTTAAGGTTTAGTTACTTGTAAAATGAGGATGCTGTCATAAATAATGCCATAAATTGATTTCCTTTATTAATTAATTTCTATTATGTAAATTAAATCCAAATTTGGTGTGACCATTCTTTGTGTTTAAAGCAGCTTTTTTCAGGTAGCTTTGAAGGTAGATTTCTTGAAGCATCTTGGAGACCTTGTCACAGTTCTTCTGTTTAGTCGGTCTCAGTTTGTTCTGTTACTTCATATCATTCCAGAGTCAGATCAACTGTATAATAATTAGATCTCTGTGGATAGCACTGGCTGTGGTCAGACAAAAATGGCAAAATGAATGTTTGGAAATGCAAACTGATATCTCCTACTTACATGCTACAGCAAAACATAGAAACAACTAACTTTAAACTCTTTTTTTATCTTGTGAAAATACTGTCCCAATAAATTGTAGCCACCATCGTATACGTTATCCCTCGCGACTCATTAAACAACTTGTGAAAGTTCTCCTGTCATCAGTAACCTCTCTTTACTTCCCTATTTATTTTACCGAACGGAGAACAATGGACACAAGGCACTGAGCCTGACTCTCTCTGCATAATGCATGAGCCAGACAATAGTAGCGCAGCAATTTGACCCGTGGGTTCAAGGCTTTGTTTGAAAATACTGTACTCTCACTGTCCTGGGTATCACTCAGATGAGCAAACAGAGCCACAGTTGGAACAAAAGCGACAATAGCTGTGAATGAGTAGTTATGTTTGCGAATTCCAACCCGAGGCACCTTATCGGAGAGGGATGAATCATCCAAAGAGAGATGCATGCTGGGTTTAACTTGGGAATAGCTCTTCTGACTTGGGCCAGTAAGTAAAGTGAATCTGCTTTGTTGCAGAGTTACATGCTTTCAGCAGGATGCCAGTCATGCTGTCATCTAGGCTGATAAGGCATGTTTTAGGAGGCTTTTTAAGCGTAGCAGAGGAAATGAGTTGAAGAGTGAAGCCTCAAAAAGGCCGATGACACAGCGCTCTGATATGTTCACGGTAACCCCTTTGTGGTGAGGTAGCAAAACTGATGACGAGATACTTTTCAACGCTGAAGAACATGAGGCTTTTAGTACACGTTATGAAACACTTTGACAACTTGCTTTAAGAAATAACGCTTTACAATGAGGTGTCATTTTTTAACATTAGTTATTAGTTATATTAGTATATTAGTTATTATTATATTAGTCTATTAACTGACATGCACAAACAAACAATGTGTTTATTAATCTTTGTTAATGTTAGTTGTTCATTGTTTATTCATGTTAGTTCATAATGCAGTAACTAATGTTAATAAACACAACTTGTGATTTTTAAGAATGCATAATTCGTAAATGCTGAAATTAATAATAACTAAGATTAATATTAATTAAGATTAATAAATGCTTTGGAAGTATTGTTGAATCTTAATGTTAACTAATAAATTGTATTGTAAAGTGTTACCAAATACTTTTTTAAACTACTAAAAATTGTAATAACCATTTCCTTTTTTAATGTGTTAAAATATAAATTATTTTTGTGATTTATTAGTCATGTCAAATGATTAACCGTGATTAAATAGCATCCAAAATATGCTTTTGTTTACATTATATAAGCATGTGTACTGTTTATATACTATATATACACATACAGTATATAATTTGAAAATATGAATATGCAGTTATATATTATTATTATATTTCCTATTATACATACATATATATCATATATTATATTTTTAAAATCTTGTTTGACAGCACTATCATTTATTTAAGCTTGATGAAGTCAAATTTTCAGCATTGCTACTCAAGTCTTCAGTGTCACATGATCATTCTAATATGCTAATTTAGTGCTCAAGAAACATTTCTTATTATTATCAAAATGATCAAAACCAACCATGAACTGCATTTATTTGAAATAAACATTTTTTTTTAACATTATAAATGCTTTAACGTTTGATAAATTTTGTCCAGCCTAGGTGAATAAATTAATTAAATTTCTTTTAATTAATAAAAACAGGCTATTGCTGCCCCAGAACCTTTGCACTGTAATGTATTCGTTGTTTAATGCATAATAAAGGACTGACTTAATATTAACTCAAAAATGAGCAAGTGCACAAACAAAAAACAAACATAGGTCAGTACTGATTGGCCAAAGTCCCCCATGAAAGAACAAAACTGCAAGCTAGCCATTCACTTCCTGTTTTGTCTATCTAGTGTTTGAGTAAGTAAATGATGGTATCGCTACTGAAATATCCTGTAGTGTTGAAATGGAGAGAGCTGTGCTGGTTTTCTTATCAGAGCTGGTCCATTTATCCAGCTGCTAGCTTTTTGTTCTCCTATTCTAGAGGAAGCTTACATAAGCTTTTCTGAAAGCCTGTAAAAAAAAAAAGGGGCAGCAGCAATCTCCGACAAGCAGTTTAGTGGTGTGAGCAACCTACTATTAACATTTAGGAACATTTCAACCACAATGAAATCCAGACGTACATGTCCAGTAAGAAAATATTCCCAGGGTGTTGTTTGTTTTTAAAAAAACGAAACCATACGTAGCGATGCACTTGCAATAGAAGCATGGGGCAATGCTTTTGCAAATATGAATGATATGTTCTCTCAGCACCTATTTCGGAATTATCAAGACTACATAAATTTAGTAAACGTGTAACGCTCATGTAATACACTCAAATGCTCAAAAAAGACAATCGAGATGACTTACAGATCAAATAATAAACATTTTCTTCCTGCCCAATTCATGCAAATGCTGTAAAGAAACAGTGCTTCGTGTTTCTGGAACACTTGCCCCTGCATAGACTTTTTTTTACCATCTGTTTTTTGTCTGATTTTACAAAGTTGGAATAATTTTCCAACAGCAAGTCAGATGCAAAAGTCTGCAAGATATCATTACAAGACTTCAATACAGAGATGTAAGGCACTCGTGACGGCTGCTAATTTGGCATTTATTATTAGAAATGTAAATTCCATTTAAATGAGCCAAGAGCTGTTCTGTAAATAAAAAGGGAAGAGTAATGAGATCCTCTTCAGCAGGTACAAACGCCTCGTGATGTTCCTGTTTCTGGCTCAGCGAGGGTCCGCGATCAATCTCTGCTCTGTCTAAACACTTCAAGCTCTCTGCAGACCTGCCGGAGCCGTCCGAGACGTTTATATGACGTTTATGGATTGTTTAGAACACGTTTATAAAGCACTGCTATGGAGTTTTGGTTCCGGACAGCACAGACAGGAAGACTAAGATTATATGGGCCTCTTTCTCCATCCATTTATACCTTTGTTTAGGGTGATGGTGTAAAATCTGACATCTAACAGTACTCCACTCTTATTAGCAAATCTAATAAAGTTTAAAGTGAAAAAGAAAGAGAAAAGTGTGCAGTGTCAGATAAAACAGTACCAAAACTGCTTTAAAGTGCCCCTATTATGCCATTTTAAAGGTTGCTAATATTGCTATATCGTAAACGACTCGTGTGAAGCAGTTCGAAGAATCAGTCTGTCTAAACCCCTCCTTCCCGTGAGCCCCTCACTGCTGTGATTGGTCAGATGTTGCGGTACTTTATGATTGATCTACCGCTATAGCACGTGTCGGAAAACGAAACGCCCATTGCCATAACTGAAGGATACAGCGTCTTCTTGACATGATGTAAACTGTGGAAATTGTACTGTTTGTGGGCGGGGCTAGATGTTCGCGTCGTAGAATGTGAACGGGCATTATGCAAATATGTAACTTCGTGACGTGTGGCCGTAACAGAAAAAGATTGGAATTGCTGACGAGTCGTTTAGGCGAATGTGAGCAGACTCCTTTTTTTTTTAATAGACAATAACTTTATTTATCGTGCACTGTCGGCGTCACAACTTTGCAGATGGTTTATGATCACATACACATGACACTGCATCATATTTGAAAATGCATAATAGGGGCACTTTAAACTACTACGACTAAAACCACCTTGATTTGATCAATGCTAATTAGACGGAAAGCTAAACAATACCATAAAAGCATATCCAGCAATGAATTAAAGGTGTGAATCGTTGCCTTATAAAGTCTGAAACACTCATGCACAAACAAATGGTGTCCTGCTTTGTCTCCACGGACAGAATGTAAGACAGAAGGACAATGTTTAGCTGAAGCTCTTCAGGATGTGCATGAGTCAGGTATGAGAGTGGAGACAGAAAAAGCACTAGGCGTCTCATTAAGAAATACACTAGAAATAAGTACGGAGTCAGATGACAAACAGCATTCATTACAGCATCGGTGTGTGGGCGACTTCCTGTGTGCTGGTGAACAGTGGTGGGAATTCGTCAACTGATGCACAGATCGTAGTTTTAGGCTCCTTGCCAAAAACCTAGTGAGCAACCAAAAGGTACAAAATAACAAAAAAAAAAAATTATAATCCTCAGTTTAACAATTCCATACAGAATTGTAGATTTCTTTTTTTTAGTGGATGTTTGAAAATGTTTGGTGAAAATGATCTGTAGCATGCCTCCTGTCCTGCAGATGTCAGCGAGTCTGTAGCAGATCCTCTCAGAAGCACATCCAGCCTCCATCCGTCTCAGTTTTATTCACAAGATTTCCCCAGCTCTACATTCCACGTCACCTCTTCCCTCTTACTGGAAATAAACAGCGTCCATAACTTACTTTTTCCAGACAATATAACACTTGTACTTAACAGCACAGTGTGTACTGAGATCCATTTGTCTGCATGTGCCGCTGTCGCCTCTGGCTTGCTTAGATGGGGACACCTGATTTCCAGTGATTATCGTCGTCTTGACTACAGATAACGTCTCTGCATTTGATAAATAAAGTTTAATTCTCGTCATTATATATTACCATTACTCTGTTGTTCTATTTGATAATGTTCAGTGCTTTGCTACAATCTGTATTGTTAAAAGCGCTATATAAATAAAAGTGACTTGACCGGCATTCATTCCTCCCAGACCCTCGCAGGAACTGCCAGAGCAGACTTATTAGTGGAAGAGCACTCAGATGGACCATGGGGCAACACATAAGCCAGAGATCCATTCCCAGAGGCACTAGAGGAGAGCAGTCTAGCTTAAAGCTTACAGGGCGCTACTGCCCTGTCAAAGCTCTGCTGAATCAGACCAGACTCTCTGTACCCTGAGAAACAGCAGCTCTCTGATACAAACCCTTGGGGAGATGCACCGCCCTTAGCGACAGAAGCTTTGGAATGGGGCATTAACGCATTGCCCCTAGTGGTTCTGCATAAGAGACCACCGATGTCTTCTATCCTGATGACCATATGACAATCTATAATGTCTGGAAGGAAATGGCTAAAAGCTAAAAAACACCATCACCTCCATGTCATTTATGTGCCACATGAGATGATTACCTTTCCAGACTCAATAAACTGGGTGTCTTTCGAAAAGACTGCACAAGACATTTATCATCGTCTTGCAGTGACAGACTTTGCCCCAAAGGTGCAAACGAATATCCTTTCTGAGCACCAGAAAATACTGGATGTAGAAACCAGATTCTCTCTTGGGAGGAAGCATTTTCTCTACAGCTCGTATCTTCTTACAGGGAGTGTATTTTCTGCCGTAAAATATGGCCAAAAAAATTAGCTTCTGCGGTGCAAACTACATTTGAATTTTGTACTTTAATGTTAAAATTATGTTCAAATTTAAACCTCTTAAAAAAATGTAAGTTTTAGGCTTCTCTCCTGAGGCCACAAGAGAGCGCATGAGGCAAAATATTACTAATGCACACCTACTCAAATATTTTAGATTTTTTTTTTTTTAATAAAATTTAAATCATGATGTTCAAATTAAGGTTTATAAAACAAATAAATTAAGCTGCTTAGATAATTAGAAACCAAACGTGTGTGAGAAACGAGTTCAACGGTGATAGAAATCGCCCTAAATATGTATTCTGTGGGAACTGCTTGGTTTCAGTTTTGACGTAAATAACATCTCAGTGTTGATGTTGTCTTTTTTTGCAATATTTTGAATGAACGTGGCATCTAGTGGGTTCAACTGGCCTTCCCAAATGGGACCTTTAAGTGGCTGAGCAGCAGGTAAAAACCTGTCCCATAATGCAAGAATGCACAGCCTGACCTGATATATAAAGGGTTCAGTATGCATCATTGGAACAATGCATCTTAAAAGCACATCATAAACATCTGTGCTCCGTAGGCACTGCTGATGGAAACTTGATTGTCCCAGATGAAGTAGCAAAAATAAGAGATCACAATCTCAAAAAACTGCAAAGAAATGGCAAAGAGGTTGCAGTGCGAGTCATAGGCATAGCAGAGGGAGGGAGACGCAAACAGCCAATGAATCTGCACCATTTCTGTACGGACTTCAAACATTCATCACAGCTGGAGGGTGTTCCCACAGGTTTACTCGAAGACAGGAACATTACTCTCAATCTGAAGAGCTAGAATTACTTTGCCTTAAAGGTACAAGTATACCTGCCCTGTCCTTCACATTTGTGTCCGATACTAGTAAAACTTACCTTTAAGTTTAATCCATTTTAATCATTACATTATCCATGTTGTTTTATTTTTCTATAACCAATCAGATAAAGGATTAAAAGCAATAGTTTAAACCCTGACGCCCATCATCATATCCAACATTGTACCTGATTGATATATGCCATGCACTGGGACATGTTCTCCTCCGTGCAGAATGCACTTAATACGCTGTAAGACGTTTTGGGCAGAGCCATGGAGGAATGCAGCGAATGGTGCATGTTTTGCCTGGAGGGAGACATGCTGATCCCAGAAATACTGGAAAGCTCTTTGGTGTCTGTACAGAGGACAAAAGAAAAGGCAGAGCCTGTTATTAAAGCCTGTCGAAACTAGACATGTCTAACACGACTCTGTGCCATATAGCTGCACAAGAGCTAATCTGGGAGATTTAAAGGAATAGTTCACCATCATTTACTCAGCCTCAAAGGTTTGTAACCAAGCTGTTCTGGGTCACCATTGCCTTCCACAGCATTTTTTTTCCCTACTATATAAGTCAATAATGACCAAAACAGCCTGGTTACAAAATTTCTTCCTTGGTGTTTGGCAGAACAAAGAGATTCATTCAGGTTTGGAACTACTCGAGGGTGGGTAAATAACAGATTTTAATTTTTGGGTCAACTATTATATAAGTTGAGCAAAAGTTTTAAAAATAAATACTTGCTAACGAGTTAAATGAAAACGATATTAAGTTTTTAACAGTATTTAAAGACGGTCTGCTGACGATCTGTGTGAAATGTGGAGATCAGACAACGGTCTAGAAGTTCAAATCCGGTTCAAGGTGTGCGTATACGGTGCGATTTTTGAGGTCGTATGAGCTCACGATCAATTTAAACGTGTCAAAAAACTTCGGGAGCTGTCGGATTGAAAGCGTGATATGTGTGCTCTTGAACAAACTGGAAATGACCAATCAGAAGCTAAGAAAAGAAAACCACAGAAGAAAGATGAACCACGCAGGACTGTCGAAAAAGAGGACAAACTCGCTGAACTCTATGTTATATCGAGCAGCAGCATTTATCATGACAGGGTCGTCCGAGATGACATCTTTTTTGTTTTATCGCAAGTCATTGCTGCCACAAAGAAAAGGATCTCTTCATCAGAGTCCATGTTTTTGGCGCGGAGCTTCGTGAACCTGATTGCCTCGGAAATCGGTTTTAAAATCATGCCGTGTACCACTGCGTGCATGAACAAAGTCACTCGTGCGTGTCCGAATTCACATCACGAACGGCCGACTTTAGACAATTTCAAATCTAGTCTGTTTCTGACTCTCTGCATTCAGCTTTGCACAAGCTCAGGAAAAACAGAAATAAGTAGCATTTTGTTTCTAGACATTAGATTTGACCTGTTGATGCTGCCACAGGGTTTGATTTGTAGATGTACAAATTTTATTATTAGATTGAAGACAATCTAATCATCTGTCTGTGTGTCAAATTTTATAACGTCCTCAAGCATGTTATTAGTGGTGCAGGACAAGAGAAACAGACTGTGTTTTAGTTATCATCATCTAATAAACGTATTAGTTCATTAATCAACAAAAATGTCATTTTTTACTCACCCTCATGCAGTTCCCCAATAAGTATACTATTATGTTTACCATCATAAATTTGACAATTTTTGAACAATCTGTAAAGATTAGACATTTTGCAGACATGGTCACTATAAACTGACTGTTTGATGGAAAAGTATACAGTCACAAAATACAAGCTTGAAAAGACAAGAGGATGTTCAAATTAGCTTAGTCTCTTAACCAGATCAAGCCGACTCTGATCAGAGTTCCAGACATTCATTGCCATGTTTGCTGCTCACCGAGAGATGGATCTGGCAGCATTGTTGGAGTCCACCAATCTCCCATGTCAACCTTCAGCTCGGATGAGGTTCTCCAGTGTCCTGCTCATCCAAATGAGATGCAAGGCTGGACGCGAGCGACTGGGTCAGAGACAGAGGCTAGCACTCGGCCATCGCGCCTGAGATAGAGGAGAGACGAGCTGGATTACACAGCAGAAGGCCTGGGAATCCGGATTAAACAGCCGTGGAACAACACTGCAGGATTAGAAGACGCAGCAGGGGACGGAGGGGGTGGAGATCACTGAGCATAAAGCACAGGACTGATGTGTCATACAAGTGCATTTCCCCCCAAACCAGTTAAGTGCAAACCCCACCCAACAGATCATTTCACTGCTTAAGGAACTCACACAGACTTACAGAAAAAAACATGCATCCAATCACTACTTTGAAGAAAACAATTGTGTAGCAGATGATCTGGGGCCTGTGTCATGAAACGAGTTTACCAAATAAGATTTATTTCAGTTAGTCTGACTTATTGACAGCTTATTTAGTTCAAAATAAATCAGACTAACTGCAATAGGCCTGGCTTATGCGGTGTTTAACGAAACAGGCCCTAGCGCTGCAATTAACATGACAAATTAAATGAGTAAGTGCCTAAAAAAATAATAAAATAATAAAAGCAATAATAAAATTTGTACATCTACAATTTTTCAAGTTAAGATACATCTACTTTAAGCAAAAAGACTTACTAGTTTTCTGAAAAACCTATAAAGTGATTAGGCTTAAAATAATAAAAAGTATTTGCCAATGGGATTAAAGAAAAAAAACTAAACAAACAAAGAATTTTTCTAAACCTATTGGGATATATTTTCGATATAATGCTTTATATTATATTTTATGTAAAGCAAATGAGTTTTGACCAAGGCTCAAGACACTGTCCCTTCTTTACCTGGAAAATTAACTTATATATATTACATACGTAATTATGTAAACATTAGTGCAGACAATGATGATTAATCAGGATTTGGCAAGTTTTTGTTCACATAATGTGTACTTGTAAAGCACATTTAAATACACACGCTTATATTTTAAGAAAAATATATGTTAGGTTAAATAAATTCATTTATACATAATATAAACTTTATTAATATAAATACATGCACCTATTTTTTTAATATACACAGTCGCACATATATCATGTAAACAAAAACGTTTACATTCGTGATTAATTATTTCAGTGCGCTGCTAAAAATGCAAATACAAATAAATAAAATAATAAAGATTAATAATGGATTTCAATTTTAACAGAAGAGACCATTCCACGTCCTTATTCACCAAACTATTTCCTACGGTGGCCCGAGAGCACTCAACGCGCTACAAGCTTAAGAAAACACATGCAAACAGAAAACTACACAAGCAAACTGAACAGACCACAACGGAAATGTTTCAGGGGGATCTCAAAAAGTGACGAACCCATCTGGGACCTGTATACTTTATGTCAGAGCGGAGATGATGTCGCTGAACTAAAAGGCCATTTATTTTGTATTTATTTTAACAACTTGATCATCTGGATATTATTAGACTAATCTGATGAATTACACACATTATTTTATTGCTACGTTTGAATGCAGATGGGATTGTCACTTTTTGAGGTCTCCTAAAGCATTTTTGTTATGGTCCGTGATATTTGCGGAGCGTTCGTGTGTTTGCACCGCTTGTGTTGTCAAACTGATGAAGAGGTTTTCTTAATGTGTGTTCATTTTCTTCTCTTTGCTTGTGTTTTCTGAAGTTCGCAGTGCATTGAGCTCTCTCACCCACCGTAATTTACTCCCTCTCTTGCCCTACTTTGCTGTCTATGCTTCACGGTCCTATTCATAGACAAAACAAAATCCAAAAATAAAACGAGAGAGGTCATAACAGCAGGGTTTTGGAAAAGTCTTATTTGAAAAAGTATAAGCACAGATGTTTATCTTAGCAAACACCTCTGTTATTTTTACTGGTTATTTTATAAGACGGTTTCTTATAAGGGAAAAAAAAAAAAAGTTAAACAGGTTAATTTTTATTTATTTATTTATTTTAGTTTATTTATATAAATAAAATTAACTTGGTTAAACTTTTTTACTTGCTTTTGATTTTATGTTCTATTTGTTCTGGCATACAGATTTATGGATGTGGATTAATTATTCCCTATGCTCTATGTTTAAATTGTCCTTTGATTTTAATCCAGAAAATGAAAAACAATGTCCCTTTCTGTAGCCAGGGTCCTTCAGTTGTGAGAGGCTTTTTTCTGGTTTTATCAAGATGATAGCATGCTTAGGCTGAGAGTAGATGGGGGTCAGCAGCTGGAGCGATTCTCATTCTTCTGATTTCACAAGAGCTCCTGGGGATGGGTGGAACATTAACTTACATAACATTACTCATACAGCAATCCTGTTCCTCGACAAAGGCCAGAATTGCTCACCTCAGCAGTACATTTTCAGACGACAGGTTTAGTTTAAGTCCAAGCATATACAGCCCTGACCTGCATACTCACTGTTTTATTACTGATTTGTTTAATACTTTGTTAGCAACTGCTGGTGCTCTCTATATTGACATTAATACATTATGCACATGCTTTCAAACAGCAATGCAAAACGAAATATTGCTTCAAATAACAAACCACATACATTCGCATTGTTTCTGTTTGATCACTAGATGGCAGAAACGTGCACTGCGAGAAATTAATACATTTGAAAATCATATTTCACAAACATTTGTTTACTCGCATTCAAAGGACGCTGTGGAGCAGTTTTCAGTCAAGTACATAGACAGCATTTTTTCGGGCCGTCTCTTCGCACCAAGACACGCTGTCTTTGAAGGGAGCACTCACGACAGCTGTCTATGTAGGCAGTACACACGACAGCTGTCTACGTAGGGAGCACACACGACGATTAGAGACACAGCTGGAGTTTCAGCTTTAGCTCAGCGGCTAACACAAACACACACAGTCCAGTCACACAGGTGGACTTACATAAACTGCGCCTCCACGGACCTAAGACACACACCGATGAGGTTTTTCAGACTGATCCGTGTTTAAAGATAAAGGTGTTGGTGTGAGAACGCCGCGCGAGTAGCATTCACCTGCCCCGAGGCGCAGGAGACGGTTGGATGATTTGAAGTGCACTTCTGTTATATAAATAAACAAGCGCAACTCTCATTGGCCAGCCTGTTGTCAAGCAACCAGCAACTCGCCATTTGATTGGCTGGACCATCCTTACTACCTGTCTGTTACCACACGCAACAGGTGTTTAACGCCTTCCTGTAACGGAGAACTTACTGTAAACAATAAAATACAAAATAGGAAACTGTATTGATTTCTTAATAAAAATTATATATATTTTTCCATTTATTTATTTATAATATATATTATATGCATGCATGTTATTTACTTTTATAACTTTTTCTAAATATTGCTCCTAAATATTTAATGTTGTGTCCTCCTGAATTAATAATGTTTCACCACATAGCCTACGTTTTACAGCGAGTGACTGGTTATCTGCTGCTGACGTCATGTTTTCACGCGTGCACGCGCTTGATAGTTACTCAGGGACTCAAGAGCAAAGTCTGAGCTGACAGAGATCCTCGATCATTTTTGTTTTGTCAGTTTATTGACAAAGTTGAATTGCTCTCTGAGTTAACGACAGAAGCCATATGAACAGAAGAAAACGCATCCTCCTTATTCTCAATAAAAAGTCAAACCACTGCTTTTAGGCAACAATTTTTTTAATTGTGCTTTACATATGTATGTTATTTCGTAGCTTGGTTTATTTGAAAATTATTTATTATTGTACGTGAGTTATATTTGCTATAACATATTATATGTTTGATCTTGCCTAGGGAACCATATATCATAAATTATATAATAATACATAAGGATGCCACATTAACCTATGAACAGTATTTGGCTCCTCACAGAAACAATATTTTACATTCATTACCTGCATGTAATTAGTGCAGATCGCACCGTAACAACATGTGGCAAGATTTTTCTCCTTGCTTTAAAATATGCATGTTTTATTGGTATAAAACATTTTTAGTGTTGTCAATGATCCTGTAAAAAAAAGACCTGTGAACCACTTCTGGTCACGGAGCAATGCATGAGACGCTGAGCAATGCACGGTTTTCTCATCAGTTTCATGTGCAATTCACACAAGGAGCGCAAAGGCACCAGAAAGTAGAGGATTCTTCATCTACCATGTACTTCCCAGAGTTCGGTGGGTCCTTGCATTCAGCTATGAAAGCCTGCAGCTCTGATAACGGCGCTCCATGATATTTCTGAAAGTAAATAGAGAGCAGAGTCATGATGTATAGCATCACAGCTAATTCACACAGTCAGCGTTACTTAGTGTGAATCACGTATCAGTGTTAGCTCACCACAAAACCAGAGCATTGTGATGGACGGTTTGCACAGGAAAACGAAACATCTACTTGCTATTCCTGGCTGTTGTTGTGTGTTATAGATGTGCTGAGCAGCAGACTTTAATAAACTCACCTTGATGGTTTCATAGGTGTCTGTGAAAAGGGCAATAAAGAGGCTCAGAATCATGAACGTGAAGAGAGGGACGAAGGTATAGATATACATTCTGCTGAACATCCACACTAGATCATTCTTGCCTCTGATCTTGGTGAAGGTTGAGTAGATTTCATCACCGTTGATCATGGAAAACAGGCAGTTAGCTACCATATTAAATGAGCGAAACTGTGGAGAAATAAGCATAAACATAATTTTTCTTCATAAAATTGGGATGTGATTGTTTTATTTGATTTAAATGCTCAATGTATATAAAATAAAATAATTAAATACACTTAATAAATGGGTAGTTGATACTAAACACCCATACGCTATATAAAACGGTTTTAATTAAGCTTTTAAAAATACACTGCATGCATAGACATTTAATATGTTTATCTATTTATTGATTTAATATTTTTATTTATTTATTTTCATTGATATATTTGGGATTTTTAATGTTTCACACTATACATTAGTAAACAGCAGGTTGAGGCCTTTATTTTTAAATTAACTTACATTTAAAATTAATTAAAAATTAATTCAATTCAATTTCATTTTTTACTTAATGGCTTGTTTTGTGTGCTTTAGGATTCATTTTATATGTGAAAAACAAAAATGCAGAATAAAAAATGTTATATAGTCTGTGAAAGCTTCTGTGATTATACAAAGCCATGGATATATAATTTAGGGTTTAAAAAAAAAACTATTTCATTTTGCCTTTGCACATATATTATTAATATATTAATACAATATTAATATTTTTAATTCTTTAAATAGTATGAAGCCATACTAACAATAAAAGAACAACAAAAAAGTCCACTACCCATGTATAGAATAATATTAAAAAGATACATACACTGTGATTATGTAAAGACAAGATCATATATAATAACTTAAGGTGCAGAAGCATGTCTGAAGCAATAAAGGTAAAACCTTTTATTAAAATTTTATATTCCTCACGTTTTCATTGTGTGGCCCCAAAACGATCCATCCGCAGAAGCAGTAGCTAAGAAAGATCATAACAGCGCAGAAGGAGAATCGAAGGACGTTAGGAAGCGCAGCCTGCAGGGTGAGGATGAGGATCTGGAGACACAACTAATGACATTAACTACCAAATCCAGTCAAATCCACTAAACAGTGAGAAAAGGTCATGCTTTGATTTACCAATGCCACTTCGTTTTTGTTTTTTATGGGGCTTAACGTCTAAAAAACACCAAACCAACTGAATAAATAAGTGACTTACGTAATATTTCTGAAAGAAGCGCAGGTAACGCATGACTCCAATCCACACGAGCATTGTTGCTGTGCCCAGTAAAATACTGCACACGTCATAATTCGTCAGTTCCTGAAAACAAGAATGAATGTCAGCTCGTGTGATGAACAGAAACAGCCTCTGTTGTGTATCTCTTGCTCACCTTGCTCTGAATGCATATTTTGAGAACTGATCCTGCAACAGTCAGCGAGTCACTGATGATGACCAGAATGTACCAGCCGTTGATGAACTCAATTCTCTCAGACCAGCAAACTCTTTTACCGTGGTAAATGGATGCAAATCTGGTGTACTCCTAACAAGAAAGCACATGCACACGACACATTAATAGATCCTATTTATTGTATTGTTTTTTTTAAGTATGATATAATTACGTGAGTAAAGCCTTTTTTTTACTTCCATTCGTTGGGAACGCTGCATATTATATTTCACGTCAAAACATGAAGAAAAACAATAGATATTTTAATTACTTTACAGAAAATGACGGAAACAATGATATTGGGCTGTTCAAAAAAATAGCAGTGTCTGCCTTTTTCCTTACGAACTTAAATATTTACTCAATAAACTGAGAAAACGTTAAGATTTAGCTTTGCTTTTAATCACTAAACTAATAATTAGTTGAATAACCACTGTTTTTGAGAAATGCTTCACATCTGTGCTGCATGAAGTCCAACTTGGGACCTGTGAACAGATATTCCAGCCCAGGATGATTTGACCACCTTCCACAATTCCTCTGCATTTCTCAGAAACAGCTTTTTTGATGCCACCCACAAGTTTTCTATTGGGTTAAGGTCCGGGGATTGGGCTGGCCAATCCATAACCTTAATTTTGTTGGTCTGGAACCAAGATGCTGCTTGCTAACTGGTGTGTTTGGGGTCGTTGTCTTGTTGAAACACCCATTTCAAGGGCATTTCCTCTTCAGCATAAGGCAGCATGACCTCTTCAAGTATTTTGATGTAAGCTAATTGATCCATCATCCCTGGTATGCGAGAAATAGGCTCGAAACCGTAGTAAGAGAAACAGCCCCATTTCATGATGCTTGCACCACCATGCTTCACGGTCTTCAGGGTGTACTGTGGCTTTAAATCAGTGTTTGGGAGTCGTCTGACAAACTGTCTGCGGCCCTTGGACCTGAAAAAAACAATCTTACTTTTTCTTCAGTAAGTATGTTTCTCCATTTCTCTTTAGACCAGTTGATATGTTCTTTGGCAAATTGTATCATCTTCAGCACATGTCTTTTTCTTTAACAGTGGGACATTGCAGGGACTTCTTGCTGAAAGATTACCCTCACACAAGCGTCTTCTAATGGTCACAGTGCTCACAGGTAACTTCAGACCATCTCTGATCTCCCTGGAGCTGAGTCCATTATGGCTATTGTTAGATCCATTCGAATGGTAGTCTTCTGTTTTCTTCCACGTCTCTCTTGTTTGGCTTTCCATTTTAAAGCATCGGCGATCTTATTAGCTGAGCAGACTATAATTTTCTGCACTTCTTTATATGTTTTCCCCTCTTTATATGGTTTCTATGAAACACCTACTGGTAAATTATTTGCCATGTAATAATATGATTTATACCACAAACAGTGATTGATCTGGTTCTTCATGTTAGACTGCTATAATTTTGAACACCACTGTATGTCAGTGCAAGCTGTTTTCAGTTTAGACAGCACTGACATTTATTGTAATCTGACTAGTGTTAAAGTTCATTTGTAGTTCACCAAAAAAAATTTAATTCGCTGTTAATTTAGTGTTCAGTTTCTCGAACAGACCAATGATTTTACTTCATAAGACCTCAATATATTCTCAGGAGCCACAAGGACTAATTCTGTGTTTTCTGAATGTGCTTTTTGAGTCTCAAAGTGCCATTGACTTGCGTCATACTGTATGAATCACCAATAAACACGACTTCAGATAAAATCTTATTTGCTGTTCTGCTGAAGAAAAAAGCCACCTACATCTCAAACGGCACTAGGAAATTGTCATTTTTGGGTGAACTATTACTTTATTGGGACAAGACTTACAAACTGCAGCAGCATGCCGTTGTAGATTGAGCATGTGCAGAGGATGAACGAGAGCACACAGGAGCAGATCACCACACAGTCGAACAGAACGATGAGATGATAGTGAAGGTCTGCTGGAACACACACGACAAACACAGACTTTTAGATGTTTTCTCACATACTGTCAGTTAGATGAACAAATCAGTGAATAGAGATGTGTTCATCATCCTCATCTTTATTTGTTTAGAGACAGACAGTGGATAACTGATGACATGAACGTGTTAAATGGGATGTGTATCGAACACTTAAGTACACTTTTCAAGCAAAATGGTTTAAAGACGTTTGCAAGGTGTAATACAAGCAGTACTTGCAAACTTTTTTGGCTATTAAATAACAGCACAATAATTTCAGCACAAAGTGTACATCTGATGTATAAAAATTGAGATTTAGTAGTAAGTAGCTAATCATTTAATATTTGACAACTGCTATTATGATAGAAATGTTAAAGAAGAATAGTGCCAAAAAGGGGCGGAGCTACATCTTGTAATTTAATTAATGTCATGATGACTGCTGATTTTATATAGAGGGGAAATTTTTATATATTTGTGTTCTTTTGTTTGAGTGTGAGTGGTATTCCTACATTATGAGGACCAGCAAGGATAGTAATACCAGAAGAGTTTGTCCTTGTGGCCACATTCTTTGGTCCACATGAGGAAAATTGCATACAGAACAAATCATACAGAATGAAGGGTTTTGAAAATCGAAATATGCAGAAGGTTTCGTGTGAGGGGTAGATTTAAACATAAGGGAATAGAAAATTAAGTTTGTACAATATAAAAACTGCACTATAGAGAGCCACTGTAAAACATGGAAACCCTGTCTGTCTGTGGGTGTGTCTGAGTTCCTGTTTTTCTATTCTGGTGGGGACTTAAACCTGAATACACACAGACTCATAGGGACTAGGGTCATGGTGGGGATCTGAATTGAGGAAGCTAATAAATCACACTGAATGAAAGCTTTTGGAAATCTAAACATGTCTGTTACCTGTAAGGGGTAAGTTGAGGTGTTGGGTAGGTGTAGAGCAATAGTACAGTATATACAGCCTGTACAGTATAGAAACCATTGCGCCTATGGAGAGACCCCAGCTAACCAGACATGTGTGTGTGTTCTATTTTTGGTCCTGTATCACAGCTTACTTGAGCCAGAAACACTCCCGTCCTTGCAGACTTTTATCTGAACATCACTGCTTAGAGATATCTTGATCTGTCCGCTGTGTGCATGGTTGTCAAACTTGATCTGTAATCCAACACAGCACAATGAACTTTAACCTGTCCAGTAGGAATTCCAGCTCTGAGTCAGACATTCTCTGGTTAACACTGAGAAATACAGAACTAGAGAGCTTGTGATGAAAGGGCATGACATCAAGGGAAAAAATGCTTGACATGAAAGAAATACCAGCAAAAAAGAAGGAGAAGAGGGAAGGCTAGTCTTCATGTGACAGGCCTCTATTAACCAATCCTGGAAACTGTGTGGTTGTGGCTAGTAAATGGACTTTTGCAATTGTGTATAAAGCAGAAGTAGCTGTCTTTGAGTGTTAAGCAAACAGTAATAGCGACAGTTGTATTTTATGAACTTTATTTAGACATGATGCTACAAACTATAAGTAACTTTGCAGTTACATGTCAGATAACTTTCTTTAGAGTATTAGCTTACAGTAGGTTTAATGTTTGTAGAATAAATTGATGTACTAGCAAAGTTATAGTCAGAAAAGAAGGTGTGCTATTAAAACATTAAAATAAACCCTGCTGGGGAAAAAACAACATATGCTGGTTAGGTATGCTGGTCCTTTGCTGGTTTATGCTGGACTTTTGCTGGTTTATGCTGGTCTTTTGCTGGTTAATGCTGGTCCTTTGCTGGTATAAGCTAGTCCTTTGCTGGTTTATGCTGGTCCTTTGCTGGTTTATGCTGGTCTTTTGCTGGTTTATGCTGGTCTTTTGCTGGTTTATGCTGGTCTTTTGCTGGTTAAAGCTGGTCTTTTGCTTTTTAATGCTGGTCCTTTGCTGGTATAAGCTAGTCCTTTGCTGGTTTAAGGTGGTCCTTTGCTGGTTTAAGCTGGTCTTTTGCTGGTTAATGCCAGCACATGACCAGCATAAACCAGCATCCCAGCTTCAAAACATACCTAACTAGCATATGCTGTTTTTTATAAGGAAAGTGTTAGCCTTAGCAGACATAAATACTCTAATGACTGTTACATGCCATGTTATCGTAATGACACATATGTGTGAATTTAACACTTACATTAATAGTAAAGTTATAGCAGTCTGGTAACTCCTTATGACGTACTGTTTGAAGGTTGATAGCCTTGACTTTGAGATAGATGTTTACTGCTAACAACCTGGAAATGAACCACAAAAATATCAGGTTAAACATAAAGCACAGACTCGATGAATTCAGTTAAACTGATGAATGATTCAAATATACACCTTTGAAAATCTAAAGTGAGGTTCATGTCATTTTCCAAATCATCCTTCTTGTAGAGTGCAATGGGGTAAATAGAAAGACATTCTGCAAATTAAGTAAATAATCAACAAAAAAAGAGCTCCCAAAAAATACTAAATACTTTTGTGATAGGTTTTTCATCAGTGCATGTTTGCTATTTATAAAATTGTGCGCAATAACTATAATTTCTGTCATCCTTACCATAGTGATTAGATTGTATAACTGTATTATTATGACAGATGATGTTGTACCTGTCTCTACATGTGGATCAATGTCAAAAGTCTCGTTGGCTGGTAAAACATCCGCATGTCGATATAAATCTTGACAGACAGACAGAGGAGTGAACACGCCATCAGTCCTCTCAAATGCGTGATTATCAACCGTCAGGTTCTCTAGATGTAGATACTAAAAAACAATCAGATAACGAATCAGAAGCAAACAATAAAGGAGATTTAATCACCCAACCCATATGAAACTTAATATTTATTCAGATTAAATGCAGCTGCATATAGTGCTTGTTTTGCTAATTTACATGCATTTCATGATTAATATTTAGTTGTTTAAATGGTAATTTAGAGATTCAGCATAATTCAATGTCACATTTGCATTCACAGGAAATGAGAAAATCTCACTTGTGAGTATGCACTAAAAACATGAAACAACATAATTGATTTAAATTGCATTTTTATATTGGTCTAATACGATAATAAAAGAAAATCGTGGTTTTCAGTTAGAACTTTTTCTATTTATTGTGTCTAAAAGCAAATATATATAAAAATAATTTTGTTTCATACAAAGCCAATTTTCCACAAGCTAATATGATTCTTTAGGGTCTTAATGGAAAGTTTGTTACATAGTTTGTTTTCAAATTTCTCAAAGATAGTGTAAAAAATGCTAATTTTCCCCTTTCAAAAACAGCTCTTTAGAAATCCCTCTTTTCTGTGTACTTCCCCTTTAAATCTTCACGAGCTCCACCGACCCCGCCCCTCTTTTCCGAGGCGCTCTCAGAGGATCTTTTTTAGTCGTAATCATTTGGTGTGACACCACACTGACATGCATTTGAGAATGGCTTGATTTCAGAAGGGGCCACTTTTTTTTATTAAATTAAAAGAAAACTACTTGTGGGTCTTTATCATTGTAGGGTGGTTGTGTACACACACTCCCAACACACATTTCAGTCCAAACTGCTTGAAAAAGAGCTTGTACCACCGTATGACCCCTTTAAATAGTGTTATACCAGGGATGATGTGCAGAACACATACTGGTTTACTAGTTTTACTGACTGCAGAAATTACCAGTGGTTTATTTACAGGTATTTATGATTAGATTTTTAAAAAAAGTTGTATTTTTAACAGAAGTCACAATAAACATAGACGTCTTTCAAAAACCACTGATCTATAATAGAGATTATCATTATATAGATTCCAACCTTTGAGTGAACTAAATTACATTGAGTTGTAGAAAACGACAAAAAAAA